>APFE030620522.1:234641-246052 GCA_000404065.3 Pinus taeda | reverse complement strand
TTCACTAAACTTCGATTTATGGTTGGAGTTCAGGAAGTTGTCACTAAGGGGGGATAGGCTCTAGTGCCTCCTTCCTTCTCCTATTGTGTCATATTTGTAAATCCTTCAATCCTATCCCAAGTTGTTCTTAAGGGGGATGTTAGGATATTCCAATACGTAGGAATAGTTAAGTATAACTTGGTCTAGTATAGAGTTAGGTAAAGTGTTTCTTTAACATGTACATTTGTAACTTACAATCCGACGGTCACGATATGTAGTGATCCGACAGTTCATTCTCTCCTTGGTATTACCGAGACTTGATCCGTGGCTTGACACCCAATTGGTCCATGAATTCTATTTAAAGCGCATGGAGGGTCATTTGTAGGTTCACCGTGCATGAGAGAAGCTTATGTAAATTTTTATTCTTTTATTAATAAATTTCTTGTAGTAGCCACGTTGGCACAAGCCGTGGACTGTTTCTCTCTCTGAGGGTTTTAACCACGTCAAAATACTGGTGTATTGATCTGTGATCTGCTTGTGAGCGGTGTCCTTTTGGTGTTCTGTCTGAGGAACTTACCCTGTATATTCCTACACATGTCATCAAACAATCAAGGACGTTCCATCTTGATATCAATCCAAGCAAATGTATCAATATTAATGGTCCATTATAGCTTTTGTAGGGCTTGTATTCTGCTTCTAGCACTATAGGTCAAGCCATATTTATAAATCTTCAAGGTTCCTCTAGAAAACCCTTGTGATTACCAACAAGGTCTTCAATAAAGACTTCTTTATAAAAGTAAGATGATGGGGAATATGCAATCTAAACCCTGATCAATAAGAGTAGACTCTCAACATTCTCTATTATCAACAAAACTAGTTAGATTAAGGGCTTGAAAATCTTCAAACAATAATAAGCCCTAATCGATGCAGACCTCGATTCAATAAGACTATCCTCCAATTCTTATGTAGGGGCTTCTTTTAGCTATTCACAGTGAGAATACTTCATAACTTTTGTTGTTGAGTTCTTTTTCCACCAACATATTTTACAAACAATCATTGTAGCAATAACGACAAATTATCCTTTACAAACTCCATTTCTAAAAGTGACTTGGCCTTTACAAGAAAACTTTGTTCTCTAGTCTTGATGCCTCATCTTTATTGTAAACTTATGAATACCATTACCATATTTCTAAAAACTCTGCCATATAAGTAATGGCACCATATCTCAGGCCAATACTAGCACATACAATGCATCTTCAACTTAAACTTTTCCAGAAGATCATGAAGTAACAAAAATTCTTTTAATGCCAAAACGAGTTACACAAAGCATGTACATATTCCACAAGACTAGAAGTCAGAGATTGTAGTACTTACAAAATATCTTAATGCCTCAGGAAACATTAGAGCCTTAGACTTCTTAGGATTTTTGGATCAGTGTCACAAGCTTCAACTAAACTTAGATCTCCAATCTAATGAATATATTGGCTCCAGATAGATACCAAACTCGACCTATAGGTGACGATTTCAATGATCTAAAGCAATTGTTGACAAACTTCGACCACAAAACAAAATGTATCAACTCGGCCTTAGGGTCCAATATGAAACAACTTCTAGGAATGGACTTGGACCTCCTTAATATACAGAGTAATTGTTAATTCTAGATAACAATGGTATATTCTATGCTTTAGCACAATTTACTTCAATGTTCCTTATCAACCCAATGACAATTTCAATTATATCTAGTAGCAATCACATTAACTTAGACACATTGACAGTAAATGTAGATAGAACATAAAAACATGTGTAGAAGACAAGCCAAGACAAGAGGACACAAGATGTGGCAGATGCCATGGAAAAACCCCAATGTGGGGAAATCCGTTGATCAAATCTTCTTATTATTCTTCAATAGTTTTGTAGAGAGAAAGACAGAGTACAAATATCAAATTAGCTTGCCCAAAACTATCCTGTCAAATCAACAATCAACAAAAGTCAACTGCAACCCTAACGAGAACGCCAACAATGGTCAAAGCAGCTCCAAAATGTCCTCCAAGCAGCTCGGTCAACAACAGATAAATTTGGCCTTCCAAGAGGGTCAAAGTCAACGCAAAATAGTTCGGTCAAACTAGTCAAAGAACAGAGAAAACACAACTGTAAATTATGTAGTCAAATCTGAAGTCAACGCTGAAGTCAAACTGGTCAAACTGTCCCAATCACCTCGATTTATGTGCCAATGAGTGCGGCCTCCAAAAATTGAAATTCTACCCATGAAAATGCAATCAACATTGGTCAAGGGCACCTTGGTCAACGCTGGTCAACACTATCCTGTTTTCCTCAAATTCAGCCAACAAAAAAACCCAGATATTCGTCCTCCTTTCACATGTGCAAAGTAGGGAAGGCTGCCTCCAAGCTGTACTGAGATGAGTGATCTCCAAATGAGGAGAAAGGTCACTCCTATTTATACACTCCATTGAGGGTGAGGAGACATATCTGTTGGGCTTATGAACCTACATTTAATGGAGGCCGATCTTGACAATTTGTGCATGAGAGAGAATAAATTCAAAATTCCACTTATGCTTGTCAGAATGAGATGATCTTTATATGAAAATTGAACCTCTTGAAAAGAGAAATCCAATTCCATAATCATCTCGATCATATGAGTTGTCCTAAGGTGGAATTTGGCCCTAGTTGCCAATTTTAACGCTCCCTCTCAAATAAGGAGAATTCCACCTGACAATCCCTCTGTCATCATCATGGCATCCTTTCATCCTGTACCAGCCCTGTCATCACTAGCCTGTTTTGCTCTGCTCTGTTGAACCATGAAGTAATAATGAAGAAGAAGTTATCGAGAGTGAGTCATAAGATCATACTACTCTCCATTGACAAAAGTCAGTCCTTGATCCCAGATCAAGTAGTTGAACACCATGCATCCTAGCCATACAGAGTATGACAATACACAATGCGTCCATTGGTAGTGCTATGGTACTTAACCATCTTTTCCCAACTCATTGGCTAGATGAGAGGAACTTTCCCATTAGTCCTGATCTCCATGGGTAGGATGTGTGTTGGGGCATCAACAGGAAAAGGTGAACCACTAATCCTGCTCATATGCCATAAGAGAAGGTGAACCACACATCAAATGCACAAGTCAATCATAGGGGAAGGTGAACCACTCACCCTACATGCATGTGTCTGGGTAGGGGAAGGTGAAACACTCACCCTACACACATGTCAACCATAATGGAGTATCGCAGGGGAAGATGAACTACTCACCCTATATCTAGCGCACTACTAGGGGAAGGTGAACCACTCACCCTGTAATTACTCGTAGCTCCAAGACGTACCCCAAGCCCGCAGGAGCTCCCAGAGCTTAGCGTCCAACTCATACCAGACCCTCATAGGAGTGTCATTCCACGCCTCCAAGTCTCTCTTGGAAGGTTAAGAATTTGACCTTCCCCAAAGGCTTCATGAGAATGTCTGCGACTTGCTCACTCGTCTCGATGTGTTGGAGTCTTATTGCTCTCCATTGTACCATATCCCAGATAAAGTGGTAGCTGATATCAATGTGCTTGGAGTGGTCGTGGAACACGAGATTCTCTGATAGGTGAATCCCACATTGGTTGTCGCAGAAGATCACAGTGGTATCCAACATGTGCTCAAATAGCACATTGAAGAGCTTCCTCAACCAAACAGCTTCACAACAAGCCATACTCACAGCAATGTATTTGGTCTCGATAATGCTTAGTGCAACTGATTTCGCTTCTTTCTCATCCAAGATATAGAAGCAAACCCCAAAGAGAAGCAACGCCTAGACTTGCTCTTATGATCCACCACACTACCAGCTCAGTCAGTGTCTGAATATCCACGTAGCCTCAAGTCCCCAACAATGTGTCTCAGTCCATAGTGGATTGTTCCCCGAAGATATCTTAAGAGATTCTTGGCAGCAATCCAATGAATGTGATGAGGCTCAACCATAAATTGACTCAACGTTTTCATAGTGAAGCATATCTCAGGACTGGAGTTGACCAAGAACATCAGGGCCCTCGCAAGTTGGCGATACTCATAAGGGTTCACTAATTTGGGCGCAACAACACTTCCACATAGCTTCTTAAAGTTGAGTTCCATTGGAGTAGTCACGGAATTGCAATCCACCATGCCACATCTCTCAAGTAGCTTCACAATGTATTTTCCTTGAGAAAGGAAAATCTCACCTGGATTTTGCCAGACCTCCATCCGTAGGAAGTAATGCATCAAACCTAGGCCATTCATCTCAAATTCGGAAGCCAACTCCCTCTTGCATTGATGAATGAGAGGGTCATCACCTGTCAGAAAGAGATCATCCACATAAAGGACCAGAATGAGAGGCTTGTCCTTTTCAATCTTGAAGTATAGGTTTAGATTAACATCACTCCTTGTAAATCGTAGCTTCATAAGATAGCTATCAATCATCTCATACCAAGCCTTAGGGGCTTGCTTCAACCCATAGAGGGCTTTCTTCAACCTGCATACATGTGTCTTATGATCTTGAACTTCGAACCCCTTGGGTTGCTCCATATAGACTACCTCCTTAAGCGAGCTATGCAATAAGGCAGCTTTGACATCCATCTGGTGTAGGCTCCATCCTTGCAAGGCAAGAAGGGCTATAATCGAACAGATGATGGTATATCGGGCAATTGGTGCAAATATCTCATCATAGTCTACTCCTTCCTTTTGAGAGAAGTCTCAAGCAACAAATATGGCCTTGAATTTTTCAGCACTCCCATCAACTCCATGTTTGATCTTGTGGAGCCATTTTGAAGTGATCACTGACTTGTCCATTGGTCTAAGAACCACATCTCAGACATCATTTTTCATGATTGACTCATATTCCTCGTTCATCACATCCTTCCACACTTGGTGTTTCATAGCTTCTTTGAATGTACACGACTCATATTGTAAAATGACACTCATGGTAATTAAGTATCCTTAGTACCTATTCGGCTTCTTGCTTTCACGAAAGTCCCCCTCGGTGCAATATGTTTCTCAGCATCTTCAAGAGTATCTTTGAGCCACAAAGGTCTTTTTCTTGAAGTAGTGGGCTCCCTAGGAGGTGGATCAGTGGGATCTATCGGACCTTCAACATCAGGCATCAATTCATCAGTCAGACGTTCATCCTGTTTTTTTGCATCAACATCATTATTGCCCTTACTAGGGATAGGAAGTTCTTGGATATTCCTAAGAGAAAAATCTTCATCGAAAGTGACATCATGACTTAATTCCATTGCCCTTTGACCATGAACATAGATTCTATATGCCTTTGAAGTTTCACTGTAGCCCACAAACATTCCTTTCTTCGTAGATGCATCTAGTTTGTTTCTTTTCTCTTTCGGCACACGAAAATATACGGGACAACCAAAAATTCTAAATGAGAAACATCAGGCTTCTTATTGGTGAATACTTCTTTGGGTGTCTTGATGTCCAAAGCTTGATGTGGCCATCTGTTTTGGACATTCACAACGGTGTTGGCAACTTCTCCCCATAATGAACTTCGAAAGACCTTGATCATGATGCATAGCACGGGTGGCTTCTATGATAGTACGATTCTTCCATTTGGCATCACCATTTTGTTCAGGAGTATATGCATTAGTGGTCTCCCTATTAATGCCCATTTCTCTACAATAGTCTTTGAATTCATTTGACTCATATTCGGTTACATTATCGGTCCTCAATATTTTGATCTTCTTCCCTGTTTGATTCTCGACCAAAGCTTTGAAAGAGCAGAACCATTTGAACACTTCATCCTTCTTCTTTAGGAAATAGATTCATGTTTTGTGAGAGAAATCATCCACAAAAATAACATAGTACAAATATCCACCCAAAGATGTCACGGGCAACATACCTGATAGATCAGAATGGACCAATTGAAGAATATTGATGGTTTGAGTTTCACTTGAGGGTAATGGTCCCCTTGTATGTTTTCCATCTTTAGACCCTTGACAAACACCTTCATGATCTAAGTTAAATTCGAGCATACCTGTGAAAAATTACTTATTGAAAAATTACTTTATTGAAAAATTACTTTTGAAATATCTTGTATATCTTGTGGTGTTACTGAATATGATTTCAGTGTAATGTCCTGTAGTGTTATTTTTTTCTTCTTGTAGGTAAATGTTAAAAACTTCTTCATATTTAGGATGAAAGATCTTAGGGTTTCCATCCATGATGAACCAAAAATAATGTCACGTTGATCATTCCATAGGGATTGAACTGAGAATTGTGATATAAATGTATAATTCCCAATGGTTAACTGTAAATTGGTTGTCATATTTTTTGCTGTTAAAACAATGTAATTTTTTTATTATATTTGACTGGGGAATTACTAATTGGTTTGTGATTTTGGGTTTTGTATAATTTTTATTTTCGGGGGGTGAGTCCCGTTTATTTTAAATAGCACTTAAGCACAATGATGTGAAGTTTCTGGGAATCTTCCGGTCTTTATTTCTAAACTGGAATCCATTTGCGGTCATCAATAAAAATGATACTTTGATCAAAGGGTTTAAAGTAACCTTTTAATACTTGTAATAATACTCTTTTTTTTCCTTATAATCTCACTTTTTAAAAGTACGTGCATTTCTTTTTTCCCCTTATTAATATCAAGTAATATTTTTGCTAAATAATCCCTTTAACAACTTTAAACCTTCTTGAAAATTTAAATACCCTTCAAACATTTATGTTGCTTTTTTACTTTATTGAAAAATTTCTTTTGAAATATCTTGTATAACTTGTGGTGTTACTGAATATGATCTAAGTTAAATTCGAGCATACCTGTGAAGATCTTCGTTACACTAGGTAAGGCTTTGAAATGAAGGTGAGCAAATATCTGGTGTCATAATTCGGATTGAAGAGAAGAATCACAAGTCATTCTTCCCAGCGAAGTTCAACCAACCTGATAGAGACCTTCAACCCTAAATCCAAGATCGAATGCATCTTTTGGGTTCCTTTGCCAAACACGAACCTTCCCATCAATGAATGTCACCTTGAAACCTTTATCTTCTATCGCAAAAGTAGAGACCAATTTCTTTTTCAGATCAGGTGCATACAACACTTCCTTTCACTGGATAAGTAGTATTATCAACAAGTATAATCTCCATATTCGTCTTCTTTTCAATAAAGTTAGAAAGAGCTTCTTTGTACCCAATGAAGTGCCTTGAGGCACCACTATCAATCAACCAATGATCCAATGTATCTGGAGGAAAGGCAGTGTTGAGGGCAGAAATAAGATAAATTTCTATTTGCTTTATAACATTAACTTCATACTTGGAGTTTCTTGACTTCTTGGGAAGACAACTATTTCCATTTCGAGCAGTAGGAGCATCCCTCTTTCCTTTGTTATTGAACTTGTTGTTTCTTTGATTGCTATTTCCTTGGAAGTTGTTGTTATTGTTGTCATCATCTCTTGGAGTATCCTTCTTGTGAGGACACTCTTTAGCGAAGTGGCCAAACCTATTACAATTGATTCTTCTTTCTTTGAATCCCAACATGAAACCTTGACCTTGATTTCTTGGACTAGCATTGTTCTTCCTCTTAGAATGATCGGAGAAGGCGGTAGGATTGTTTCCATTTGAGGGCTTGACTCTTTCCATCATCCTGATTTCTTCTTGAGTGCATCTACCCAATAATTCATCAAATCCCGGAATCTTGTCATTGTTGAGCATGGTAATGTTGAACACATCCCATTCTCTTGTAAGGCCTCCAAGTGCAATAAGAGTAAGATACTTGTCACCAATGACTTCTCCAATAGATAAGAGATCATTCTTGATCTCATTAATCCTCATGAGGTAGGCTTCGATGGATTCTCCTCTATCCATCTTGATGTCTTTCAACTTATTCTTGAGAAAGAGAACTTGAGTTGCATTATTTACTTTGAACATCACAACCAACTTGTCATACATCTCCTTAGATGTTTCCAAATCAGAAATATAAGCAACCAAAGGCTTGTGAATAGAATCAACAATAATTTTCTTATCTTTAACCTCACCTTTCTTGTACTTTGTTTGTGCAATAGCGAATGCATTTGAAGGAGGCTCTATTACTCTTCCTTTGACATAGTCAATGGCATCATTTTCTTCCAATGTCAGATCTAGAGACATCTTCATTACATGATAATTGGATTTGTCCTTAAGCTTGTCCTCATATTTGAAGTAAGATGTAGTCATCATTGAGACTAGTTCCAAGTCCTTTTCCAACAACTTTTCTTAGTGATTGCTTTTCCTCACTCTTGCTTGGGCTTTGTCTTCACTTGAGCTTCGATACCATTTTAATTTTAGATAAATGTGTTATGTTCTATGCTTTAGCACAATTTACTTTAATGTTCTTCTATAGTACAATCAAAGTCTCGGTTTTCCTAAAACAATTCTTAAATCTTATATCAAATTGATCCTAGACATAATCAATTCCACCCCTGTTTTGCCGTTTCTTGACTTGGCCATCATTGATTTGACTAGGGCTTCATTTTTAGTGGTTTCTTTTTATCCTTGCTCTGATAGCACGTTGATTTTTCGTGATTTTCTAGCTTGATAATTACTTCCAATGGTTTATCCATTAATTTATCTTGTGTCATATCCATCATTAACCAATTATACATAGAAAATATCAGTAGTAAAAATAATAATGACACAAGAATCATGAAGAGACAACCAAATAGAAGAGACAAAATTTATCCTGGGAAAACCCTAACTAGGGAAAAATCTAACAACCCTTTCGTAGAGAAATAGTCCAATTCAAAAAGAGACAGTCTGAATTTTCCAGTCAAATAAAGTCAAATTGAGCAGTAACCAAACCCGAGTCAAACTTGGTCAAACAAAGATAAATTCATCCTACTCAAATTTCGAACTTCTGGTATTTCAACCTCTTGCAATTTCAACCTTCTACCTAGAACTTTGGTTTGCTGCCTCAAAGAACTCCCACGTGTGAACAAAAGATAAGTGATCCAAATTGGTTCCGTAAATGGAGAGGTTGAATGCCAATTTATAATGTTTTAACTTTTAAGGATGCCTCAAAAGGTGTGACTCTTAGGTAGAGCTGACCTATAATTTTGGGGCTGACTTGACTTTTGGAGGCAATTTTAGAAGTCAAAATTTTAAATTTTTCTTCTTTTATTTGGAGCCGACTTGACACCAATTTTTCATTTTTCATTTTCTTTTATTTTGTGGGAAAATATAATTTACGAATATTGAATGCAACCACCAACCAAAATTCAATAGCCTCAAAATCTAGCAGGTCTTGTATAGGGGTACCCTACAAGCCAAGCACTAGACTAAGTGAAAACAATGAGGTGTGTTCCACTGTCACCACAAGCACTACCCCCTACTGTTTATGGACTTTTACCAATGGGAGGCTTCCCATTATAGAGTCCACCTATGAAAGATATGTTAGGTTCAAGAATTAAAGTGACACTAGAGGCTTATAGAGGATGGATATTCTTAAGTACCAAGGCTCAATCAATGAAAGGGAAACAAGTCACATCCTCTAGTAAGATGTATTTAGGGTACAATTGACCTAGGGCTTGAGATATATCAAGCCAAAAGGGATATCCTAGGTTCAGTTGGCTAAGAAAAGGTTTCCAATTTTTGAGTACTAGCAAACAAATCCTCAACAAGTCCTCAAGTTGAAGCTTTACGCAAACTAGGTTTTTCCTAGGGAAAATCTACCTAGGGAAAGAGGATTAGGGCTTTAAATGGATAGATTAGCCATTAAGGGAGGTTGATTATGAGGCAACCAAGTCTTCCCTCAATGTTGAATCCTTCCATAAGCTAAAATTCCTCTAGGCCAATTTGCACCAAGCCCTAGCTTGGTTTCCTATCCTTCAGAGGGCCAAAATGTGTGTGTGTGTGTGGAAGAGAGAGAGAGAAATTCAAGTTTTTGGATAAAATTGTGTTTGGTCACCAATTTAACAAGGTCAATGCCTAGTTCTTAGTATGATGGAGTGTATGGATGCGGGAGATTGGCTAAATCTTGCAAAGAAGTAAGGATATTTTGATGCCTTGGCACAAAACCCTAACTATTATCTTTGTTTGGGATGAAGTTCACTTGGGAGAGCTATTACAAAAGTTCACCGAGGGGATTTCCATTCACATTTCATACATGAGTAATGCATATAATGATGATATCTAGATTCTATACAATAGAAATAATAAAAGCATTATAGTAAAACGCTATATTATCAATTCATTCCATATATTTGACATAAAAACAAAGATTGATCAAGTACAAGGTTCACTTACAAGACAAAATGCATGAACAATCCTTTATTGGTCCAAGATAACTTCTCCAATGCCAAGAAATATCTCCAGTAGACAAAAATGCTCCACAAGATACAAAGAAGGTTGAAATCTCTAGGAGGACCGAATTCAAGTCCAAGTGATGATAGTGAAATAGAATGGTCCTCTCCTCTATTCATATTAGTACATTTAATTAGCCTATAATGTGCGTAAAAACAACTATGATGACTAACATAACCTTGGGTTACAAGCCAACCCACTAGCTTTAATATAATATGCCCTAACTAGCCCACATGTGTGAGCTGCTAGCTCTCTAGGGCTGATGTCATGCAATAAATGAGCTCCAATGGCATGTCCAAGCAAGATGAGAATGGGCTTACCTTCAAAGACTAGGGAGGGCTAGTTGCATCTGAGAAACCCTCAACGCTAGAGCAAAGGAGGCCATTTTGAGCAGTTGGAGACCCATTTGTGGTGCTCCAGTTGGATCTTGGGACCCCACAAGAGGCAATGAGGTTGATTTGAAGGCCAACACTTAAATCTTGATTTTTACATGCTTCTACACCATCTTGGATACCTCATTGTTGTGACTTAGTCTAGTGCCTGCCTTGTAGGGTGCCGCTTTACAAGTCCTACTAGATTTTGAGGCAACAGGAACAATCAATTTTACGTTCATGTTTGCTACATTAACAACCTATAGAGTTGAAAATGTTTTGGAATTGGTGAGGGGGAACCACTCACCTTACATGCATGTGTCTATGTAGGGGAAGGTGAAACACTCACCCTACACACATGTCAACCTAAGTCATATGACATGAGGACACGAGACACGGAGGACACGTAAATACGAGTATTCAATACGAAACGCAGCGACCCGGAAACAGGACACGGGGGACACGTTTTATATATATTTAATAATATATATAATATATATATATACACCGAAATATAGTTTTTTATCCATATTAAATTGCAGGTTGCAGGCTGCAGCTTATCTAATCAAATTAAAATATAATTACTTCTCAAAGTTCATAGTTCACTTTAAAAAAATAAATAGAATCAAAATTTACAACTTACAAGCACATAAGAAACTAAGTAGTAAGTTAGTAACTAGTAAGTACTTACTAGTAACTACTAATTATAAATTTAGAACTTAGATATTAAAACCATAATGATAAA
>APFE030620522.1:202007-227239 GCA_000404065.3 Pinus taeda | reverse complement strand
ATCAAGCCAAATCTAATCTTAGCCGTTGATTAGAGATTTAATCTCGGTCGTTGATGGACCAACGAGAAAAGTATAAGAGGAGGCTTGAGGCTCAGTTGGATAATACACCAGAGTGACTAGTCATTCATTTTGCTAGACCGGGGTTGCTAAGCAAAAATGAATCAATGATCAATGGCGAGGGGCAGTGGGTATGAGGAGGCAGAGAGGAAGGGACAATACTGGGAGACCAGCACAAAAGCGGAGAGAGCGAGAGAAGTCAGTCCAGGCTACGCAAAGCCCAACAGAGGTAGCGCAGAGCCCAGAGAGACTGCGTCATCCACGCAGAGGGCAGAGGGCATGACGCAGAGGCTGCATAGTGCCTCAGAACGCTGATGCAGTGGCTAGAAGGGCCAATGCTGAGGTTCAATTGTGCCGAAGAGGGTTTCGTGGGACATGTTTTTTGAATACCTGTTTTCGAATGTAGAGCTATTATTGCCATATATTTTTCTCTGTCAGGTGAGCTGGTTTAGGCACCTAGTTGTACTCAAATAAATTGCATAATAATATAACCCTCTGAATAGCTGCATCGATATTCCCGCATTGGGCTTTTCGGGGACACTGGTCCAAAAATAATGGTGTCACTTGTGTGCTTGTTTTCTTTCAGTTGATGATCTGTAGATGTTGATACTGTACTTGTGTTAATTTTCAGTATTTACATGGTAAATAACTTGTTAAGTAATTAAACAAGTAGGTGAATTAAACCATATAGTACAAGAAGAATTTCTAACGGGTTAGACTTAGAAATTCCAACAGGAACCACATCTCAGACATCATTTTTCGTGATCGACTCATATTCCTCGTTCATCACATCCTTCCAAACTTGGTGTTTCACAACTTCTTCGAATGTACACGACTTAGATTGTAAAATGGTACTCATGGCAACTAAGTACCCTTGGTACCTATTTGGCTTCTTGCTTTCACGAAATGCCCCCCTCGGTGCAATATGTTTCTCAACATCTTCAAGAGTATCTTTGAGCCACAAAGGTCTTTTTCTTGAAGTAGTGGGCTCACTAGGAGGTGGATCAATGGGATCCAACGGACCTTCAACGTCGGGCATCAATTCATCAGATGAAGGTTCATCCTGCTTTTCTGCATCAGCATCATTATTGCCCTTCTTAGGATAGGAAGTTCTTGGATTTTCCTAACAACAGAATCTTCATCGAAAGTGACATCATGACTTAATTCCACTTCCCTTTGACCAAGAACATAGATTCTATATGCCTTCAAAGTTTCACTATAGCTCACAAATGTTCCTTTCTTCCCAGATGCATCTAGTTTGTTTCTTTTCTCTTTCAACACATGAAAATATATGAGACAACCAAAAATTCTAAAATGAGAAACATCAGGTTTCTTACCGGTGAATACTTCTTCGGGTGTCTTGATGTCTAAAGTTTGATGTGGGCATCTGTTTTGGACATTCACAGCAGTGTTGGCAGCTCCTCCCCTTAAGAACTTTGGAAGACCTTGATCATGAAGCATAGCACGGGTGGCTTCTATGATAATACGATTCTTCCTTTCGGCAACACCATTTTGTTCAAGAGTATATGCACTAGTGGTCTCCCTCTTAATGCCCGCTTCTCTACAATAGTCTTTGAATTCATTTGACTCATATTCGGTTCCATTATCGGTCCTCAACATTTTGATCTTCTTCCCTGTTTGATTCTCGACGGAGGCTTTGAAAGAGTAGAACCATTTGAACACTTGATCCTTCTTCTTTAAGAAATAGATCCATGTTTTGCGAGAGAAGTCATCCACAAAAATAACATAGTACAAATATCCACCCAAAGATGTCACGGGCAACATACTTGATAGATCAGAATGGACCAATTGAAGAATATCGATGGTTTGAGTTTCACTTGAGGGGAATGGTCCCCTTGTATGTTTTCCAGCTTCACACCCTTGACAAACACCTTCATGATCTAAGTTAAATTTGGGCATACCTGTGACAATCTTTGTTACACCAGGTAAGGCTTTGAAATGGAGGTGAGCAAATCTCTGGTGTCATAATTCGGATTGAAGAGAAGTATCACAAGTCATTTCTCCCAACAAAGTTCCTCCAACTCGATAGAGACCTTCAACCCTGAATCCAAGAGTGAATGCCTCTCTTGGGTTCCTTTGCCAAACACGAACCTTCCCGTCAATGAATGTCACATTGAAACCTTTATCTTCTATTGCAGAAATAGAGACCAAGTTCTTTTTCAGATCAGGTACATATAGCACTTGTAAATAAAGAGTTTGACCTTGATTTAAGTGGAGAGTGACAATCCCAATTCCTTTCACGGGATAAGTGGTATTATCCCCAAGTATAATTTCCATATTCGTCTTCTTTTCAATAAAGTTAGAGAGAGCTTCTTTGTACCCAATGAAGTGCCTTGAGGCACCACTATCAATCAACCAATGATCCAATGTATTCAGAGGAGAGGCAGTGTTGAGGGCAGAAATAAGATAAAATTATTTTTGCTTTACAACTTTAACTTCTTCATGCCTAGAGTTTCTCGACTTCTTGGGAGGACGACCATTTCCATTTCGAGCAGCAAGAGGATTCCTCTTTCCTTTATTATTGAACCTGTTGTTTCTTTGATTGCTATTTCCTTGGAAGTTGTTGTTATCGTTGTCATCATCTTTTGGAGTATCCTTCTTGTGAGGACAGTCTTTAGCAAAGTGGCCAAACCTGTTACAATTGAAGCATCTTCCTTTTCTTCCTTCTTTGAATCCCGACTTGAAACCTTGACCTTGATTTCTTGGACCAACATTGTTCTTCCTCTTAGAATGAGTGGAGAAGGTGGTAGGGTTGTTTCCATTGGAGGGCTTGTCTCTTTCCATCATCCTTATTTCTTCTTGATTCCATCTACCCAATAATTCTTCAAATCCCAGAATCTGTCATTGTTGAGGATGGTAATGTTGAACACATCCCATTCTCTTGTAAGGCCTCCAAGTGCAATAAGAGTAAGATCCCCATCACCAATGACTTCTCCAATAGATAGGATATCATTCTTGATCTCAGTAATCCTCATGAGGTAGGATTGGATGGATTGTCCTCTATCCATCTTGATGTCTTTCAACTTATTCTTGAGAAAGAGAACTTGATTTGCATTATTTACTTTGAACATCCCAACTTGCTTGTCATACATCTCTTTAGATGTTTCCAAATTAGAAATATAGGCAACCAAAGGCTTGCAAATAGAATCAACAATAATTTTCTTAGCTTTAAACTCACCTTTCTTGTGCTTTGTTTGTGCAATAGCGAATGCATTTGAAGGAGGCTCCATTACTCTTTCTTTGACATAGTCAATGGCATCATTTTCTTCCAATGTCAGATCTAGAGACATCTTCCATGCATGATAATCGGATTTGTCCTTAAGCTTGTCCTTGGTTTTGAAGTAAGATGTAGTCGATATTGGGACTAGTTCCATGATCTTGTCCAACAACTTCCCTTAGTGATTGCTTTTCCTCACTCTTGCTTGGGCTTTGTCTTCACCGGAGCTCCAATACCATGTTAATTTTAGATAACAATGGTATGTTCTATGCTTTAGCACAATTTACTTCAATGTTCTTCTATAGTACAATCAGAGCCTCAGTTTTCCTAAAACAATTCGTAAATCTTATATCAAATTGGTCTTAGACATAATCAAGTCCACCCTTGTCTTGCCCTTTCTTGACTTGACCATCATTGATTTGACTAGGGCTTCATTTTTAGTGGTTTCTTTTTATCCATGCTCTGATACCATGTTGATTTTTCATGATTTTCTAGCTTGATAATTACTTCCAATGATTTATCCATTACTTTATATTGTGTCATATTCATCATTAACCAATTATACATAGAAAATATTTAGTAGTAAAAATAACTGTAGAATCATGAAGAGAACCAAACACAAGAGACAAAATTTATCCTGGGAAAACTCTAACTAGAGAAAAATCCATCAACCCTTTCGTAGAGAAATAGTCTAATGCAAAAAGAGATAGTCTAAATTTTCCAGTCAAATAAAGTTAAATTGACCAGTGACCAAACCCGGGTCAAACCTGGTCAAACAAAGATAAATTCATCCTCTTGAAATTTTGACCTCATGGTATTTCAAACTCTTGCAATTTCAACCTTCTGCCTAGAACTTTGGTCTGCTGCCTCAAAGAACTCCCACGTTTGAACAAAAGATAAGTGATCCAAATTGGTTTCCTAAATGGAGAGGTTGAATGGCAATTTAAAATGTTTTAAGGATGCCCCAAAAGGTGTGACTCTTAGACAGAGCTGGCCTATAATTTTGGGGCCAACTTGAGTTTTGGAGGCAATTTTAGAAGTCAAAATTTAAATTTTTTCTTCTTTTATTTGGAGCCGACTTGAAACCAATTTTTCATTTTTCATTTTCTTTTATTTTGTGGGAAAATATAATTTACGAATATCGAACGCAACTACCAACCAAAACTCAACAACCTCAAAATCTAGCAGGTCTTGTATAGGGGTACCCTACAAGGCAAGCACTAGACTAAGTGAAAACAATGAGGTGTGTTCTGCTGTCACCACAAGCACTACCCCCTACTGTTTATGGACTTTTACCAATGGGAGGCTTCCCATTATAGAGTCCACCTATGAAAGATATGTTAGGTTCAAGAATTAAGGTGACACTAGAGGCTTATAGAGGATGGATCTTCTTAAGTACAAGGCTCAATCAATGAAAGGGAAACAAGTCACATCCTCTAGTAAGATGTATTTAGGGTACAATTGACCTAGGGCTTGAGATATACCAAGCCAAAAGGGATATCCTAGGGTCAATAGGCCAAGAAAAGGTTTCCTATTATTGAGTATTAACAAACAAATGGTTTAATAAATCTTCAACAAGTCCTCAAGCTGAAGCTTTACACAAACTAGGTTTTTCCTAGGGAAAATCTACCTAGGGAAAGCGGATTAGGGCTTTAAATGGATAGATTAGCCATTAAGGGAGGTTGATTATGAGGCAACCAAGTCTTCCCTCTGTTGAATCCTTCCAGAAGCTGAAATTCCTCTTCTAGGCCAATTTGCACCAAGCCCTAGCTTGGTTTCTTATCCTTCAGAGTACCGAAATGTGTATGTGTGTGTGCGGGAGAGAGATAGAGAGAGAGAGAGAGAGAGCAAAATTCAAGTTTTTGGATAAAATTGTGTTTGGTCACCAATTTAACAAGGTCAATGTGTAGTCCTTGGTATGATGGAGTGTATGGATGCGGGAGATTGGCTAAATCTTGTAAAGAAGTAAGGATATTTTGATGCCCTTGCACAAAACCCTAACCATTATCCTTGTGAGGGATGAAGGTCACTTGGGAGAGCTATTACAAAAGTTCACCAAGGGGATTTCCATTCACATTTCATACATGAGTAATGCATATAATGATGATATCTAGATTTTATACAATAGATCTTCAATAATAAAAGCATAATAGTAAAACCATATATTATCAATTCATTCCATACATTTGACATGAAAACAAAGATTGATCAAGTACAAGGTTCACTTTCAAGACAAAATGCATGAACAATCCTTTATTGGTCCAAGATAACTTCTCCAATACCAAGAAGTTACTCTAGTAGCCACAAGATACAATGAAGGTTGAAATTTCTAGGAGGACCGAATTCAAGTCCAAGTGATGATAATGAAATAGAATGATCCTCTCCTCTATTTATATGAGTAGTACAACATCCAATTAGCCTATAAATCCCGTAAAAACAACTATGATGACTAACATAACTTTGGGTTACAAGCCAACCCACTAGCTTTAATATAATATGCCCTAACTAGCCCACACGTGTGAGCCACTAGCTCTGTAGGGCTCATGTCATGCAATAAATGAGCTCCAAATGGCATGTCCAAGCAAGATGAGAATGGTCTCAACTTCAAAGACTAGGGAGGGCTAGTTGCATCCAAGAAGCCCTCAACGCTAGAGCAGAAGAGGCCATTTTGAGCAGTTGGAGACCCGTTTGTGGTGCTCCAGCTGGATCTTGGGACCCCACAAGAGGCAATGAGGTTGATTTGAAGGCCAACCCTTTAATCATGATTTTTACATGCTTCTACACCATCTTGGACACCTCATTGCTGTCAGTTAGTCTAGTGCTTGCCTTGTAGGGTGACGCTCGACAAGACCTACTAGATTTTGAGGCAGCAGGAACAATTGATTTTACGTTCATGTCTGCTACATTAACAACCTATAGAGTTGAAAATGTTTTGGAAATGGTCTTGCAAAATTGTTCTTATTTGATTTTCTTTATTTTGATGCTCTCCTTGATGAAATTATGGGGCCGAGATTCTTTTTGAAGAAAATTAGTTTTAAGACAATGGAAATAAATTTAAAGGCTTTCTGAGTGTCGCCGGTCCAATTTTTCTGACCTGAATTCTTCAAAGACTCTGAACTGGTTTTTCAAATCAGTCTCTTTTTGTATGTTGGGGTTAACAAATGTTTTACTAGGCTGCTCCTTGCTAAACTGAACTGATTTTGCAGATATTTTCTTTGGTGTGAAAAGAATGAGCTATCCTCTTTCTCAAGTCCCACTAAGGAATTATGTTACTCTTTGAATTAACCCAACCTCTTCTGGTTGCTTCCCACCTCAAGGTCCAATCTAAATTGTCTATCTATATGGGGCCTGGGCTCCAGGTTCCATGGTTGAGCAATATCTGAAAGACAATCCTTAAGAGTCCAAACATGACACATAAACCTTATATGGGAGATTATTTCGAAACTATACCTATTCTTTTCATCACAAGTGCGGTGATAGGCAGTTGGTCTAATCGTGTCACTGAATATTTCACTTTACCACAGGATTAATTGGTGAAAGTGGATATGACATGTTTCCATATGACACTAGTGTAGCCTGAATGCTCTAATTTCCAATAGTGAGTTACGCAGCATCTTGCATCTTGAATTAAGGGAGAGTTGTGAATAGATGGTATTTTGATTTTGTTAACTTCATATTTTAGTTGTTCTTTTTCTCTAATATTGATTATTTTACTGAATTCTACATTTCATCAGTTGTAAAAAATTAGTCTACTATGCATTTTACAATTTACCATTCAGTTTACATTGTTAATGCTGGCCTGTGTCCTTTTACTGTTTCAAAAGCATTTGCTTGATTGGGATGCTCTTTGTTACAACAATTGATGTTCTGGGCATTAATCCAATTAATCTCTTGTACAATCTTGAATATGCAGATAAAATTGTGATGCTGAAACTCTTTTGATGTCTTATGTTTGCAGTTTGACTACTTTGAAACCATATTGCACATTTATTTGACACCAGTAGCCCATGAAGCTCTTAAATCTCTGCGTGAGCTATTATTGGAAAAGGCTACAGATACTGTAAAAGATTCGTCAGAAAGTGTTGGGCATAACCGGCGACAAACACGTGGAAGTGAGGATGGGCTTATAGGAGATGAAAGACTGCAAGGAACTGCAGTATCACCAGATGATCTAATTGTAAGAGTACATCTACCTCTGCTTGATTTTTCCATAGATTAAGTGCATGTATTTATAGGAACCATTGTTTTCCATTGCCAGGGGTTAATGAGATATTTCAACTGATGCGCTGACTTCAATTTAATTGCAGGCACTGGCACATCAAGTTAGTGCCGATTTCCTCCAGTTGGAACTGAGGAGAACTCAAATCAATACTGTTTGTTTCAGAGAGTTATCTATTCATTTGGAACCAATGTCAGAGACAGGGCGGCATGTCTTACAAACCTCCCATACTATGCCAGCTACAGCTAGCACAC
Organism: Pinus taeda; assembly: GCA_000404065.3. Lineage (NCBI taxonomy): Eukaryota > Viridiplantae > Streptophyta > Pinopsida > Pinales > Pinaceae > Pinus > Pinus taeda. The sequence goes on along the minus strand of APFE030620522.1, from coordinate 219,471 downwards.
ATACGAAAGGTACACAGTCTATGGGAGCTTCTGTCTATTCACGTCATAGACGTAGGTTATCAGGATCTAGCTTGTCTGATTCAGATTCCCATTCAAGTAAGCCGTTTGCAGTGGTACATCCTCATTCTCCAATTACTCAACCTGGATATGCCAGTTCAGATGTTGGGAGTGATAGTGCTGATATAAGAGGACGGGTTCCCTCAAATGATAGGTATTCTAAACCTCAGTCAGAGGCAAGATGGAATTCAGAGTCAAGATGGAGTTCAAGGAGAACTTCAAGAGTAACAGATGACGATTTGAGATGAAATTTGTACATTGGAAAAGGTTGATCCTTGTCTAGTATTTTTCCTTCCCATCTAGGCATGTCTTTTTACCGTGGTTTGTAAATTTCTATCTTTTCATCCATTCACCGACTTATTTAACAGTGATTCCAGTCGACCAATTGTTACTCTCAATTTCTAGACATTTCTTCAGATGTCACTGTGATGTATAAGCGATGCACTTTGAAAAGTAAGAGAAGCTTCATTTCTAAAGTTTTGTGTTATTGCATAGTGCACTCCATCCCCCACACCCCCACAAGCTGCCCCCCCAAAAATGAGGTGTTTTTGTGCCCACTGGAATATGAAAACTAAGAGTGAGTATTTTTGAATAATTTCCCAATCTACGGTACACACCTGTATAGTCAAGACCTGTTGTCTAGAGTGTGATATACTCGAGCAAATGAGGAATTCTGGAATCCACAGCTTCAATTTGAGCACAATATATTGCTTATTTTGTCGAAGACATGAAACTAACTTTGTGTGTTTCTTGTTGGAGGCCTATAATTGAATGTACTAAGACTTGAAACGGAGTCGCTGGTGGAGGTGATTATGAGCCTACGCTACTAAACTACGGGGTGTTAGAACCAGACATTCACTTCAATAAGGATTGCTGTTGTCAATTCACGTTTTGGTGATGAGAAAACATTGATTTTCTATGTAATTTGCTGAAATTGGCTTTATGTTCAACAAATATAATGGGTACCATATTTAAATTGCAGGGTTAATGTTGTATAGAGGATTAGATGATTGAAATGTCATTCTCTGCTTTGTAATCTATATGGATATACAGCCAATTTAATGGAAGAAATAAAATTTCCGTCATGAAATCTTAAAAGATCAGAAAATAATAGGTACTTGTGTTTATGGCCATTGTTACTGCGACAACTGGAGAATATATAGACTAGAACCAGGAAATTGTGATACAAAGTTAAAAATAGCGTTGTAATCGATGCAAAAGATATTTAGGAAATTAATGCATATGATGAAAGTATACCAACCTGCACCGTAAAACTATATTAGCTCTTAATATAATTCATACATGTATCATAAATTAGCAAGGTCGGGGACTCTTCTTTTTATCACAGCAAGATAAAATTTCAGATTTCCAAGGTACCGACTGATAAGGGTACCTCAGCTTTATTGGCAAGTAAATTTGAATTTATGGGATCACAGGGTTCCTTTTGTTTGACAAACTTTGAATCAAGCTACAAAAATCCTATTGCATCAGGTGGCTTGGTAGTTGCAAGCTATGTTTTAAAAATATGTTTGCTAACTTAAAATTAAGGGAAAAGTTATGTGGATTTGGAAAACGGATAGCAGTGTTCCAGAAAAATACAGAATAAAGTTAATAAAAAGGAAAGGCAATGGAATTTGAGAAACTAGCATATTTGATATATGTTTTAATATAAAATGAAATCTTTTTTAATATAGAATGAAATCCATAATTAGAGTGCAAAACTATGTCGTTCTAAGCTTGAGACTTTGATGTTTGGCATATTTATTTTGTTAATTAAATGATTCTACTCGTTTTGCTGAGCCAGCTTGAAAGATCATGGATTAAACCTTGAAATGGAAGGCAGATATGGATTCAGAGGCAAGAGAAGTCAGAGTGTGCTGCTGACATGGTAGTATCACTACTTTTATCAACATTCAAAATGGTTTTTTAGTTAATTTGATGTAAAGGATTTTTTTTTTTAAATGACCATATCTTGTTACTATGATTGCTTTTGGCTCATAGTTGAACGTCATAAAATGTTGGCATCTTATTCAAACATTGAAGAACATATTTTACGCTTGCCAAATTGGTGCTGATCTTTTCTAGGTAATAACGGGATGTTCATTTAATTATTATGTTGCTCTGAAAGGTTTAGGAAAGAACGCGGCCAGGCGGTGTGATAACTATAGATGATTTTGTAACTGTCACATGCAAGGATGTCAGAGGTTAAATAGATACAAAATTCCCTACCGATGTGATGCAATGTGGTCATGACTTTCAAGCTTTTGACCTGAGCGGTGTTTCATGCTAAATATATACCACTGTAATATTCTAGACAAAGAGATCAAAACATGAAATGACAGCCAAAGTATGGCAATCAATGTGGGCTATTTTGTTGAGCTTTGATTTTTTGTTGAAATAAAAGAGTACAATATGGTGGAGAACAGTTAGTGTCATGTGATTCTGCAAAATGGTGATATAAGAGGATGAACATTATTTTTCATTTTAGTGAATATGCTATTCAACATATGCACTTTTTTTTTTTTTTTCTATTACGAGGAAATTTATTTTGACAAAAGCACGTTGCCTTCTCATTTTGATCCATATAAAAGTACGCTAGTTGTCACATGTACCTTTAGAAGCGTTACAGTGTATCACACAGTTTTTCCCCCGTGTAATTAAAGATAGAGAACACAGTTGTCCAGAAATCTTCAGCATCATCAAATTAAAGATATGCTATTGCAACGCAAACATAGAGCCCAAAAATGTTATCCAAAGAAATTGTTAGTGATGAGAACATCTAGGTACATACACACATACAAGGAATTGCCTAGATTTGTTGGTTTACGAACTATGGTTTTGTTCTGAAGTAGAATATGTCGCTATAGAAAAACCAGAGTAAATGAGAGTTAAGATGATGCATCAGGTGTCAATACTTTGTTCAAGGCCCACTGGGACATGTTATAAATAATGAAGCTAGATCAATGGAGTTGTTGGACGACTGAAAGTCAGTGTTCCCCATGTGTTTTACGACATATGCCTAACAATGTCTTGAAGGTCCATTAACTCTGGTGACGTCTCTGTTTACTAATACTTGCGAGTTTTGGTGTAACACAATTGTGATTCCAGCAAGTGGTATTAGGGCCAAAGGTCTCTATTTCAAAACACACTCAAGTCATGTTGGGGGGCTGATTGTTAGACGAATGAAAGTCAAGGCTCCCCACGTGTTTCGTGACATGTTTCTAACAACCTCTTGAGGATCTATTAACTCTACCGATGTGCCTGTTTACTAACCCCTGTGGATTTTGGTGTAACTTCAATTGTGATTCCAACAAAACTCTCATAGACACTTCATTCAAGGGTCATACAAATGTTGCGAAAATGAAGTTAAATTGGTGGAGCCTTATGAGAGTTACATGTCACAGTGGCATGATAGTTGAGAGGTTTCCCAAAATTGTAGTTGCATGATTGTTGAAGTTTGTCCAAGGAGGTAATATAGGTACGCTGTGAGTTTTGGTGTAACACAATTGTGATTCTAGCAAGTGGTATAAGAGCCAAAGCTCTGGAGTTCAAAACACACTCAAGTCACGTTGGGGGGCTGATTGTTAGATGAATGAAAGTTGCGGCTCCCCACGTGTTTCGTGATATGTTTCTAACAATCTCCCGAGGATCTATTAACTCTGGCGATGTGCCAATTTACTAACCCCTGTGGATTTTGGTGTAATTGCAATCGTGATTCCAACAAAAGCCTCATAGACATTTCATTCAAGGGTCATACAAATGTTGCGAAAATGAAGTTAAATTGGTGGAGCCTTATGGGAGCTACATGTCACAGTTGCATGATAGTCGAGAGGTTTCCCAAAATTGTAGTTGCATGATTGTTGAAGTTTGTCCAAGGAAGTAATATATGTACCCCTTTAGATCCTAATCTCAATCATCATTCTTAATTTTTTCAATCACATATATGAATCATTATTACACCATTATTGTCGTAAGCAACCTCTTTAATATAAATTTTTCTAACCCTAGGGGACTTTGGTTCTAATGTTCTCATTAAGTAACTCAAAAATTAGATTTATTTAATATTATAAAATTAAATTTATAATCATTTCATCAATTAATAATCAATGAACAGAGAAAACAAAAAAACATAGGGATTTTTTTTTCTAATCATCTTTTCATTCCTTATATGAAAACTTGCAAGGTGACTTTTGCAGCCTACTTGAACTATCAATTGTATGGTCAATAAAACTACCTCAAACTAAGGTGTATGGCCTTTGTAAAAGAGGGTACAACTACAATATATGACCTACACGTTCCCTGTTTATTTTGAACACCAAATCTCTCTTCCTCTCAACACTGAAGCACACTACAACAATTTGTAAAAGATTGCGTATCCATACATCTAAAGGTGTGTTACATATGCATAAATAAAAATATGGTTACAACAATGGTACAACATGTATGCTTTATTGACATCTCATTGGTCTCTTTGGAAAATTTGTTCATTTTATTGCTAATGCACTCTTCCTTCTTCCAATGCTTTTGATCTCTTCTTATATGAGGTTAGGCTTTCATATCTTGGCCTCTTTATGCTTTGAGAAAAGTAACTAATATCCTCAATCTCAAATGTTGTCTATCTCAATCTTGCAATGTATAACTAAGATTGAATTCTAATTGAAGTTACTAACATTCTAGAACATTTTATTTAAATCAAATTAACTCCAAATATTAGACTTTCATTTTTCTTTTATTTTCCAAGTGAAATTACAATAGTGACTTTCCAAAGTGGTCACAAATGAAATTGCTCAGACCACTTCCTACATGTTCACACTAAAACTTGTGCATGAAGTCCTTGTTTGAGCTACATTTCTCAACACTCTATAAGAAAGGAATTCTACACCAATCCAAGTTAGCCTCTAAATGCGTCAAAATTCTCTTTTGTGAAGGGCTTGGTTGGATTATTGCTGATCCATTTTTATGTATCCATACTATTTAAATTTTCTTTTACAATAAGTTTTCCTTTTCATTTTTTTGTTAATCCATAAAAGGTTCATATGTTACTGATTTTTGACTTAGTTATAAATGTTTCAATAAAATTCTTAAGACGTCTGAAGATCCATTTTGCCGAAGTAACCTTTTTCACTCTACACATTTCTTATCCCACACTACTCTTCATACTTGGGTAATTTTTCATTTATGCGCAGAACACTCTTATTTTTTTTCCTCTGCACACCCTAATTGCACTCCACATAGTAGAGAGCCTTGCACTTAATTATTGTTAGTTTTGTAAGAGTGATCTCTCTTGTTATGAAGTTAGTGAAATTCATGGAAGTATGCTTTGTGCACCTTTAAAGGGCAATTCAAGACACATTTAAGAAAACCAGCTATTCAAGATAAAAGGTGGTGAACTGGGGTAAGTTGAATCAATTACTTCGTATTTCCGTAAAATAATTGCCTTTTTCAATTAACCGCCCAATATGATTTTCTCATGTCCCAAAGAAGATGGTACATAATGAAAATATGTGTGTGTAGCACATGTTTCAAGTTTGAGTGACTTCCAAAGAAGTCAATGAGGATTGTCATTGAGTCGGAGAACAAAGCAAATAAAATCAATATGGTTTGCTAGAATACAAGTACTACAGGACTCTATTGCTAGTTGTGTGAAGATCAATTATAAGAAAATAAATAATTTCTTTAAAGGTTAAAATCATTGAAGACTTTGAAGGGATGCAATAAATAAAGATCAGTTAAAAGAGAGTTCAACATAATAAGAACATCATGGGTCAATAAATTCGATAATTTCATTGATTTTTAGAAAAGGATATTAAAAGGTAGGTAGTTACTTTTGCTAATGATAATGATGACCATTTGGCAATTATTGATCAATAACACTCATATTTTAAAGAATTTGAGGAAAAAATATTTGAACTCAGGGTAACGCGGGATATTACAATTCTACATATGAAAGAGTATATACAAGGCTAGCTTAAAATATTTTAAATAGAAATTGTTAATCTTGAATAATTGCCAAAGGTAGTTATGTCAAGAAGATTCAAAAGCCTAAGGTATATACTCCAACGGTCAGACATTGAAAAGAGAGATTGTTTCATCCATCATTTCTCTGTTGATTTTGTGAGTGTATTTATTTTTTGAAGCAATTAACATTGTTTCTTCCCAATCTTTGATCATTCATGTTTATTAACTGTGTGGTCTATTTGTAAAGTTGATCCTTGATTGCAGCCCCATCCTAGTTTGTTTAAGGTGACTGCGTTTCTTTTATTGTTTAAGTATTAGGGACGTTATGTAGTAGGGACAATTTAGTTGAGCATAAACTTCAATTTGTATCTTCTTTACTCTCATGGAGAGTTATTTTAGAAGTTCATGTAATTCGTTGTTTCAAAGACATTTTATAAGGCATGAGATCTCATGAATTTTATATACATCTTATGGTTGTAAGTGAATGAAATCATTTAAATCTCTACGAATATCTAGGTTGCACTTTTTTATTTTTTATATTGTCTATGTATATTGCTTTAACTCTATTTATCTCATGGTATGAATGGATTAATGTGATGGAATGAGTTGGGTATCTTTGTTTGTGAGGCTACCATATTTTCAATTGTATCTTTATTTACCATTTTTCTTCCTTTAAAATCACATGGTCCACTCATAGGTGTATAATCTTGAATAATGTATTTATTCATATGACTAAATACATATAAACTTGGAGGGTAAAAGAGGATTATCACCTCTATAAAAACGTAGAGGGAATCTGAACAAATCCCTAAGAGGTCAAGTCTTGATAGGAAAAGAGATCAACAATTATGAACTGTATGTTGATCTATGGAAATACATTGAAGGTTCAATGCTTTCTTTTGAATTTTGTCTTACATGAAATGATATTTAATTTCCTTGTGTTTAGAATTATCACAAAACATTACGTTCTCAAGGACTTAAATACAACTGTCATTATCACAATAAATCATTACTAATACGTAAACTATCATGGATATTCCATTGGACAATTCGTCACGACAGATCCGATAATATTATATTAAAAATACGAGATTCTACACTATTACAATTTTATTTAATTTATAGATCTGTAAAATTAACTATAATTAGTGCATGCATGTAAAAGTAAATCAAGCAGAAAAGTAGAGAACGACAAAATAAGCTCACACATGCATAATACACAAGATATGCTCTGTGGGAAAACCCTTTCGGGAGAAAACCTAACTGGAAGGTGAGGTCGCTTTGCTCTCTCTGTTTGGAAATATGCCTGGAGATACAAAGAAGTAATGTCTGTAGCTCGTGGGCTGCTAAAGTACACAGATACTCTCTGTGTTCTCTACCTCCTATCTCTCTTGGCTATCTTTGCTTAGCTATGGAACAAAATGCTCTCGAAAGAATGGAATGCCTCTTCCTCCTATTGGCTCGGTTATAACACAACCCGATAGCCTATTAGTGGTTAAGTTTGACTACATCAACTCTTAATTAGAGTTACAAAATAGACTTGTCTAGATTCTTTTACGTCACAAACACGTGACTAGCCCCTTTTCCATGAATAATGGGGGTTGATGTGACATCCTCTTGAAATATAGGTGTGAAAACAAGAAGGTCAACTTCTGAGTGACATAACTTTTGCATACAGACTCTGATTGACATGATTTTTGTTTGGTTGGAAAGATTTGTGTGTGTAGAATAATATGAAAAGGTGATGCACTTAGGAGGAAAAGTTTTACCTAAAAAAATGTCGTTTGATGCTTCAAAATGCTCGTTGAAGGTTTCAGATCTCGTTTCGCCAAATTGGGTCCTACCGGTAAAAACGGTCTCGTGAGCTGATTCCTCCCCTTTTTCCACTCTAAATGCATTGAGATGGATGAAAAACAATATAATGATCCAATTCGAATCACACCTACCCATTTTTGGAGGATTTGGTCCCCAAAATCTTTTACTGAATGAGGTGAGGAAATTTTTCCTCCACCTTTTCTTTAGTGTACCATTTAGGTTTTACTGAAAGTTGCCCCTTCAACCCAATCCACCAAAGGCCCTTTTGCCCTTGTCTTGTAGTTCTAGACCTCTTATGCAAAACTGTATCTTTTGTCAACTTTGCTTAGAGTGTCTGGTGCCAAATCCTCCACAAAAGGTAGGACTTGTTCCTCTTCCTGATCTAGCATGGAAGGTTCATGGAGTTTCAAATTCTCTACATTTACAACTAAGTAAATTCACATATATGGTGGTAAACTGAGTCGATAGGCATTATCAGTGATCTGAAATGAGGTTTTAACATCTTGTTATACTTACAATTACCTCTCACTCCAAAGCTTAACAATTATTTGATCTAGCTTATGTTGACAACTGTGGAATTAAGTACTTGAAACAGGTGTATGTCTTTGTTTGTTTTTAACTGTTTAAGTGCTTTAAGTTGATTTGTTTCTGCTGATATTAGACACACATAACAACCATATAATGCAACAAATAAACATCAACACATAACAACAAATTTAATCTAGGAGTTCACCCGAATATCATGGGCTACGTCTCCTTGAACTTCTGTCAATTTGACTTGGCTCTTTGGGATTATGGCTTCAATTATTTACAAGTTCCACAATCAACTCCAATGGTTATTGAATGAACCAATGGGCTCAGAAAACCATCTATATCCCCATCATGGCTTTTATCATTCTACAAACAGATCTAAGATCCCTTAGACATGATTCCTTCAATCAGTGCACTGAGCTTCCTTGAGCTTCTTGATGGCACTAACTCCTTCATAATTCTTCAACTATCTCTGAAACCTCTTCTACTGTCTCTAGCACATATCAGAGATCAACAATAGACTGTTCATTTTCTCAAAATGAGCATTGCATTCCCAATCTAAGCCTTCCTCCACATTTGGCACTAGGCTGCCTCAAACTTCCCTATATCGGCCCTTAGAAGTCTTCAGATGCTTATGTAAAACCTTGCAATGGATTCAAAAGGCTCATTACAGTTAGGAATGACTATTGGTTCACTGAGAACGGATACTGGTAGCTCTTGCAACTGCCTCCAACCCCTGGTGGCCCTAAGCTCCAAAAGCTCCCTGGATGAAAATATCCTTGAAGATGGCTTCTTCAGCTTTTCTGGACTGTTCCATTGGCTTCAGAAGGCCTCAATTAGCATAGCTAGCCTCTTGTTTCACTATCTTAGGTCGAAAACTGCTCCTGGAGTGCATTTATTCATTATCTCCTAGAGATCCTCCACTTAATTTGGTTAACTGCAGTTAAGGTCGCCAAATCTAGCAGCAGGCCTGAAATTAGCAGACTCCGCCAACTTTACCACCCACTGCTAACCGTAACCGTTGACTTCAGTCCTGCATGTGATAGCTACTCATGGCGGTTAGGGATAAACGATTGTTAACACTGGTAGTCATCCTGTAGACTGCGTGGTTTGGTTCAATTGACAGTTACATGTGACAGAGTTTTATGGGACCGCTGGTGGTCCTGACCTCCAAACCGCTGGCTGTTACACGTTAAATTAAGCATTCGACCATAAATTGCTAAGAAGTAATGTAGCGGAGTTGGTAGCGCACATTCTGGTCTTGCCGGAGGTCATGGGTTCGATTTCGTCGGATCCCCAACATAATTTTACAACACCATTCTAGGGCCACGTGGTGGTCTCTGGGCTTGCCATGTGTCAGCTCCTGATTGGTCAGTCAAACAGGGAATATTTTGGGGAATATTTCAAGGAATATTCCTTGGAATATTATTTTTTAAATATTTTCCAAAAATCAATTTATTCTTGGAAATTGCAGTTTACTGGACTTTTTCAAATGGTGATAACTTCTTCATACGGTGCCAGTTTTTCGAACCGTTCACGGCATCGGAATCAGGAAGACGAGATCTATCCAGTCATTCAAGTTTGACGCTTTTTCAAACACTGAAAGCTGAGCTATCATTAAAGTCCTGGATCAATATCTGATTAATCACCGACCTTTTCCAGTATCTCAAAGGGACCATACCTTAGATTTTACACTATTACAGTTTTATTTAATTTCTAAATATATAAAATTAACTGTAATTAGTGCATGCATGTAAAATTAAATCAAGAAGAAAAGTAGAGAACGACAAAATAAGCTCACACATACATAATACAAAAGGTGTGCTCTCTAGGAAAACCCAACTAGAAGGTGAGGCCGCTTCGCTCTCTTTCTTTGACTGGAAATATGCCTGTAGATACAAAGAAGTAATGCCTGTAGCTCGTGGGCTGCTAAAGTGCACAGATCCTCTTTGTGTTCTCTACCTCCTATCTCTCCTAGCTATCTTTGCTTGGCTATGAAACAAAATGCTCTCGAAAGAATGGAATGCCTCTTCCTCCTAGTGGCCTAGTTATAACACAACTCGATAGTTAAGTTTGACTACATCAACTTTTATCTAGAGTTACAAAATTGACTCGTCTAGAGTCTTTTACATCAAAACATGTGTCTAGCCCCTTTTCCATGAATAATGGGGGTTGATGCGGTATCTTCTCGAACTATACGTGTGAAAATAGGAAGGTCCACTTCTAAGTGATATAACTTTTTCATACGGACTCTTTTTCATACGGACTCCGATTGACGCGATTCTTGTGCGGTTGGAAATATGTGTGTGTGTAGAATAACATAAAAAGGTGATGCACTAAAGAGGAAAAGCTTTACCACCAAAAAATGTCGTTTGATGCCCCAAAATGCTCCCGGAAGGTTGCAGATCTTGTTTTGCCAAACTAGGTCCTACCAGTAAAAACGGTCCCATGAGTTGATTCCTCCACTTTTTCCACTCCAAATGCATTGAGATAGATGACAAACAATATAATGATCCAATTTGAATCACACCTCCCCATTTTTGGAGGATTTTGGTCCCCAAAATATTTTACTGAATGAGGTGAGGAAATTTATCCTCCACCTTTTCTCTGGTGTACATTTAGCTTTTCCTGGAAGTTATCCCTTCAACCCAATCTGTCAAAGGGATTTTTGCACTTGTCTTGTAGTTCTAGACCTCTTTTGCAAAACTGTATCTTTTGTCAACTCTGCTTGAGTGTCTAGTGCCAAGTCCTCCACAGAAGGTAGGACTTGTTCCTCTTCCTGATCTGGCATGGAAGGCTCATAGAGTTTCAAATTATCTACATCTACAACTGAGTAAATGCGTGTATATGGTGGTAAACTGAGTTGATAGGCATTATCACCCACCTTTTCTAGTATCTCAAAGGGACCATACCTTAGAGTCTTGATTTTCTTACCAGGCCCCTGCAACCTCTCCTTATTCAACTGTAGCCATACTCTGTCTCCCACTTTGAATGATTTATCTGTTTTGTGTTGATCATGCCTGACCTTATACTTCATCTACAACTTCTACAGTGTTTCCTATACCTGTAGATGGATCTGCCTGATCTTCTTTATAAAATTTTCAACGCTCAAAGTATCTCTTGTAAGGTCTTCCTTCACTCCTTGCTGCCCATAAGCGATATCCAAAGGTGAAGGTGGAAAATATCCAAAACAAGTTTCAAATGGGGACTTTCCTGTAGAAGTGTGGACTGATCTATTATAAGAATGTTGTATATATACCATTTTTTCATCCCAGGTCTTCAGATGCTTCTGGTTGTAACCCCTTAGAAGCTACACCAAAGTCTTGTTGACTACTTTTGTCTACCCATCTGTCTGTGGATGGAATGTTGTAGATCTCTTCAAATTTGTGTCCATCTTCTCGCACAATGTAGTCCATAATGCACTGAGAAATCTTGTATCCCTGTCTAAAATGATGCTCCTTGCTATCCCAAAGTGTACCCAAACCTGTCCAAAGAACAAGTTTGTTTCTTCTTGTTCGCTGATGGTCTTTTTACATGGCATCAAAACACACATCTCGTTGAATCTGTCAACTACCATGAATAGGTAGTCATGTCCTTTCTTGGTTGTCGGTAAACCTCCCACAAAGTCCATGGGAATTCTTTCCCAACGACGAGTAGGTACAGGTAAGGGATGATACAAACCCTATTTCTTGTTGCTAGGCTTGTTGTTACAACAAAGCATACATCCTCTTATGAACCTAGCTACTTGTTCTTGCATCTTGGGCCAATACACATACCTCTACAAGTTAGCCACATTTTTCCCTACACCAAAGTGCCCTGCAACCTTGGAGGTGTGAGCCTCTCTAATCAACTACAAACACTCACCTTTAGGAACACATAACTTATCCAGCCTGTAGAGTAATCCATCCTGGAGATGGTAATCAACGGTGTTGTCGCCATTGTGCACGACTCTGACTCTGCAACTACTGATACACCTCCGTGAAGTCCTCATCTTCTGAATATGCCTCTATGGATGCATCACAAGTGAATGGCTCCATGTGCATAAGAGTTCCCAAAGTTGTAATCTTTGACGTGGGTGGCCTTGAAAGCATATTGACCAACTTGTTTGTGTTGTCCTTATTATACTTGATCATCACCAAATGAAATTGTTATAAAAACCACATCCACTTGTAGTGCCTAGTCTGTTGTAGCTTATTCTGGGCCTGCAAGTACTGTAATGGTTGGTGATCTATGTGGATTGTTGTCTCCTTTCCCTTCAGATAGTGCTTCCACTTCTTCACATCTTGCACCATGGCATAGAGATCCTTATCATAAGTAGGGTAGTTAAGAACTACCCCATGAAGTACTTCAAAATGGTAACAAACGAGCCTTCTTCCTTGTATCAAGACAACTCCCATAGCATACTCACTCGCATTTGTCTCCACTTCAAAGGGTTGTTGCAAGTTTGGTAATGCCAGAACTGGTGCTTCACTGATCTTCTTTTCTAATTCATCGAAAATCTTTTGCTTCCCTTTTGATGCAGGAGCATCCAACACCCTTAGTCAAAGGGAGGAATCCAAGGCAGAGCGAAGAGAAAGACGTGGACCAGGGGAGAAAAACAGGGAAAAATCTATTTTAAAATAGATTCAAAGAGAGAATGGATAAGTCTCGAAGACCTTTTAATGTAATGTGCCATGTGTTATATGCATGCATGCGTATGAGAGCTTTCAGGCTTTTGGCTAGAGGATTGATTGGATCCTTCCGTGATCCAATCCAACAATGCTTCCATATATATATATATATATTATATATATATTATATATATATATATATATATAATATATATATATATATATATATATATATCATGAACCTGCGTGTTCAAGAAGAGGAGAGACAGAGTAATATGGATAGAAAGTGTGAGAATAGAGTGATTAAAAATGTAGCCAAAGGAGCCTCTATTCTAAGGCTGAAATGCCTTAGCTGTAATCGTGTTGCATTTATTATAATAAATATGTGTTTGCATTTTCAGCGTGTCTATGTAGAACATGTCTCTTTTTAAGTCTGTTTTATATGTGTGCGCGAATGGTTTAAATCCCGGTTGTATGCATGTTCATCGACCATCATGCATGATGGCGATCCATTGATAAATGAGTTAACTATGTATGAAGTGGTATGGCAGAGATCCGTGTTAAGTGTAGAGTCCATTGATGGCGAGCCCATTTAAGTAAAGAAAGGAAACGAGCAAGAATACTCAGGAGCAGTTGGATCTCTTAAGATCAACGGTCTAGATCCTTTATCGCAACGATGGAGCTTCTCGGGTGTTATCGTACCCGACCATCATTGCAGAGCGATCAACCATAAAGCGATGTCCTTGGACTGTCGAATTGGGAGTCCAGATTGATGGCTTAGATGCAATCAGCGATCACATATCGAAAGGGCAAGGGACGAGCGGTAATGGAAGACCAAGGTCGATACGTCGATGGTGATATCGCCGATAAACTAATTGGCGATCGGGTAGTCGGATTCTAGAGGAGATCAGAGATCGGAGGTTGGAGCGGTGTAGCGAAAAGTGATAAGAGCGGACTCACCGATTTTATAGTTACCGATTTATGATATTTGAAATCCGACATATAATTGGGGGCAAGGTTTTGCGCGTTAATCCTTTGTATTGTGATTAATGTATGGTCTCAGGGTTTCTAGAATCATGATAGTTATGTTGGCTCCGATAAAGTGGTGGCTCTAACTCTAATGTAAGTCCATGATTAAAGGCCTACGACCTAAGAACGCTTTCGATAGGCTTTGTGGGCCATAACCCATAGGCCTCAAGATTAATTTGTTAAGGAAAAGGGATTTTGACTAAACCCAAAAATCTCATTTCCATCACCTTTTCCCTACTAGAAACTCTTTCCATGTGTTTTTATGGTGTGGAGTGGTGCTGTTACTGTTGAAAACGAGGCTATGAAGTTCCTCAGGTACTGTGATGATCCAATGAAACTCCTAACCTCAGTAACATTAGTAGGCACCAACCATTTCATGATGGCCTCCATCTTGGAAGGATCTATCTTCAATTCTCCTCCACCAATCACATATCTCAAATACATTAAGGACTGTTGCACAAACTCACACTTCTTGAGATTTGCTAGCAGCTAGTGCTTCTTCAATGTTTCCAACACCTGCGTCAAATTTGAAATATGCTCCTCCCAGGTAACACTATATACTAGTATATCATCCAAATAGGCAATAACAAATGAATCTATAAAAGGGCGCAATACATCACTGAATAATATCATAAATATAGTTGGTGCATTACATAGGCCAAATGGTATAACTAACCACTCATACAAACCTTTCCTAGTTTTGAAGGCGGTCTTCCATGTATCTTCTTCTTTGACTTGAACCTAGTGATATCCAAATTTCAAGTCCAGCTTGGTGAAATACGTTGCTTGCTGTAGCTGATCTAGCAGATCGTCTATCTTGGGCAGGGGGTATTTGTTCTTGAGCGTGATTTTATTCAATGCCCTGTAATCTATACACATCCACCAAGTCCCATCCTTCTTCGACACAATGATGATGGGTGACCCACATGGTGATGTACTCGCTCGAATGACACCGCTTGTTCCAACAGTTGCTACAACTGTTTCTTCACCTCGCTTGCTTCTATAACAAATTGTCTGTACAATCCAATATTTTTCAATGGGGAGTCTGGAAATAACTAAATCTCGTGCTCCACTTCTCTCTTAGGGGGTAACCCTTTAGGCTCTCGAAACATGTCCTTGTATATCTATAACAACTCCAATTGTTTTTTTTTGTTTCTTAGTACACCCCTCTAGGCATGCCTTGCCTCTTATTGACTCCTCTAAAAACTGACTTTCTCTTGAAAACAATAAAACATACTTCTTGTTGGAACTGATCAATTTCTTGGCTTGGTTGGCACTTACCAGTGAAATTTTCAACTTGCCTTTGTGCATGTTGATGATGAATGATTTTCCATCCTTGATGAGCTGGTACTGGTTATCTCTCCTCATGAATATTGCATCACGCATGTACATGTATGGACTCCCAAACCTAACACATACATCAAGGGGAACAACATCCACATCTAGTTCATCAATAAAATCAACACTGATAGCAAATCAAATTTTACACTATTCTGTTACCTTCAACTCTGTATCCTTATGTACCCATCCTAGTGGATATGGGTTTGGATGATCACGAACTTCCAACCCCTACTTCTTGACCAGATCTATTGTAATGAGATTTGCCTGCAATCCTTGAGTCAAACATAACATCAATCTTTATATTCTTGACCTGTATCTTTACATGGAAAAGTTTGGTCATTTCTTTCTCTTCTTGTTGTTGAAGGCTACTCAAATTCACCTCCTTCTGCACTGATGTATAAACCATCTTCTCATCCACGTCTGAGATGCATTCAACTTGGTTGCTCGAATCAGTGACCATGAGATCTTCTTATTATCTTTCTTCTTGTTCTTTGGGTTTAGCTCTGGATGCAACTTCCAACACTTATCGTTTATATGTCTATCAATGTTGCAGTGATTGCAGTGGTTTCTAGGATCTTTTCACTGGTGTGTTGTGGCTATCGTCTTTTTATCTTTTCCCCCCTTTTTCCTCTTCTTCCCATCCTTAGAAGCCTCTTGTTGCTCCTTTTGATTTGATCCACTTGATTACACTCTTTTCAGGCGTATGATCTCCAGGTACTGTGTCTGTACACAAGCCTCGTCCACTGTTTTAGGCTTGAACAACATCACTTTCTCATGTAGATGGCAGTGCAGACCCCCCAAATACTTGAGGAGTACATCTGGGTTCTTTGGAGAGAGACCCAACATTATAGCCATCTTTTTGAATTCTGTGGTGTACTCCTGCATGCTCTGACTTGACTTTTTCCTAAAGTAATGCCACATGATCCACTGGTCTTCCATGCACCCAATGGGATAAAACTATGACTTAATGAGGGTTTTGAAATCCTCCCACTTAGTCACTGGAGGTTTTCCCTCCAACCTCAAGGTTTCTGGGTGGCTCTCCCACTAAGTCAGTGCATGGCTTTCCAATTTCAATCGTGAATGAGAGCTTCTACCCTTCCTCGATCTGATGGACTTTGAAATAAACCTCTAGTTGTTGCAACCAATGGTTCAGCTTGAAAGCATCGATATTGCTATGGTATGGCTTGATATCTACTTTTGCTTCCACTTTAAACAGGGATTGGTTCATGGCACTCAAATTGGGTTGATCTTTTCCAGGTTTTTTCTTTGGTTGGTTATCTGTGCCTTCCCGATCTCCCGATCCCACTTCTGATTTGTCCTCTACATTCAAACCCCCTTCTTCTCCAAATATCCACAACTTATTGCTTAGGGTCGCCATGAGGAGGTTTACATTGAGGTTTATATCCATGACTTGTCTTCGAGATGGGAAAAACCTCACTTTTGCAAGATCACGAGGTTCGTTTACAAATTCGTCGCCCATGATTAGGGTTTTATGATTTTCGGTCTTGCCGATATAAATCCCTACAATCTCCACAAAATACCCAAAGAAACCCGCTTTGATAACAAATGATCTGTAAACTGTTGTGGATATTCCACTGGATAATTCGTTACAACAGATCTGATAATATTATATTAAAAATCTGAGATTCTACACTATTACAATTTTATTTAATTTCTAGATCTGTAAAATTAACTATAATTAGTGCATGCATGTAAAAGTAAATCAAGTAGAAAAGTAAATAATGACAAAATAATCTCACACACACATAATACACAAGATATGCTCTCTAGGAAAACCCTTTCGGGCGAAAACCTAGATGGAAGGTGAGGTCGCTTCGTTCTCTTTCATTGTATGGAAATATGGTTGTAGTTACAAATATGTAATGCTTGTGGCCTGTGGGCTGCTAAAGTTCATAAATCCTCTTCGTGTGCTCTACCTCCTATCTCTCATGGCTATCTTTGCTCAACTATGGAACAAAATTCTCTCGAAAGAATGGAATGCCTCTTCCTCCTAGTGCCCCGGTTATAACACAACCAGATAGCCTACTAGTGGTTAAGTTTGACTACATCAACTTTTAACTAGAGTTACAAAATAGGCTCTTCTAGAGTCTTTTACATCACAG
>APFE030620522.1:145088-201435 GCA_000404065.3 Pinus taeda | reverse complement strand
GGGGGAAGAGGCATCCTCCCAAATTGTAGGTGTGAAAACAAGAAGGTCAACTTCTGAGTGGCATAAATTTTGCATACAGACTCTAATTGACACGATTCTTGCACCGTTGGAAAGATCTTTGTGTGTAAAATAGCATGGAAAAGTGTTGCACGAAAGCGACAAATTTTTACCCCCAAAAAACATCGTTTGATGCCCCAAAACGCTTCCAGAAGGTTTCAGACCTTGTTTCACCACACTGGGTCTCGCCGTTAAAAACGGTCCCATGAGATGATTCCTCCACTTTTTCCACTCCAAATGCATTGAGATGGATGACAAACAATATAATGATCCAATTCAAATCAATTACGAAATCCAACTATTGATCAAATAATCTTATAACTTGTGACGCTAAATGGCCTCACAACTAGCAATACTAGCTACCATGTATTCTACCTCTATTAAGCCAAGTGCCATAGAAGTCAACTTCCCATTAAACCATAATATCATTATTGAACCCAAGTTAAAGCATCACCTTGAGGTTCCCTTCTCATTTTTTGAATTTGCTTGCCCAAACTAATATTCTTGCAACTTTACTTTGCATCTATCTCTCCAAGATATCTTAGATGATACATCATAATTTCTACTCCTTAATTATATGAGAACATTTTTTGTTGCTACCTAATGCCCCTACTTTGGATCCACCAGGAGTTGGCTCAATTTTTTCATAACAAAACATATATATTTTCTAATGTTAACCAAATACATTAAGGAACCTATTAGTTGTGTGTACAATTTGGGATCTACCAACTCTAAATCTGAAGTTGTCACCTTCAAATTAGTGATCATGGGTGTGGCCATAGGTTTTTAGCGCTCCATCCAAAACTTATCTAGGGTCTCAACTACGTACTTACACTACAATGAAAAATTCCCCTAGTTTTTTACAAACCTCCAAACACTAGAAGTAATGTATCATGTTGATGTTCATTTCAAAATCAGTGTTCTTGTCCATGTTACACTCTATAATGAGCATCTCTGCACTTGTAAGAGATAAGCTATCTAAATACAATACTGAAACAACTATATCAAATCCAACAAATATATAATATAAGTTAGGATTTGCTTTTCTTTTGGTAAATCCCATACTCTACAATATCCATCTATGCTAAAATACCATGGTCCTAGTGCTTATTTGATTCTATACAAGTTTTCCTTAAGCTGACAAACATGGGACTCTTTCCCATTTACCTCATAGTCCTAGAGCTACTATGAGGTTCATTTCTTCCTCAATTATCCCAATAAAGAATGTTATTTTCACATCCATTTGATGTATTCTCCATCCCATAATTTCCCTAATGGAAGTGTACCTAATGATTGGAGCAAATGTTTCATCATCGTCTACTCCCTTTTTCTAAGAGAATCTTCTCATCATGAACTTCATCTTGATCTTCTCAATGGTGCCATCTATTACATGCTTGATCTTGTAAAGCCACCTAGAGTTCACTATTGACTTCCTCTGTGGTCTTAGAACTATGTCTCAATCATCATTCTTCATGATGGATGTTTACTCCTCCACCATAACATCCTAACATACTTGTTGGCATATTTCCTCATAATGACTAGAAGTCTCAAAATAGATGATGTTTCCCATCAATGTCGTGTAATTTGGAAATTCCTTCAAATGTGTTCTAGCTCCAAATGTGTTCCTAGGAGCCCCAACATACTCCCAATATTCCCTCAATGTCTAAGTGAACCATAGAAGTGTGTTGACAAAAGTGGAAGGGGATATTGTCTCTTATTCACTTGAAGGTTGTTGTATTGTTTTGGAAGTCATTCGACGCTGGATCAACCTTCAGAACCTTCTTGTTCGTCATCCTTTGTCAGTAGAATATGCTCACATGACTTCTTGGATGCAAACCCTTCCTCAAATTTTACATCCCTATTGATTACTATCATCCTGTCTTGTGCAATGTGGACCTTATAGGACTTTGAAGTCTCATTGTAACTTACAAGCAATCCCTCACTTCTACACATGGGAAAAAAATATGACGCTTTACTTCAAAAATACTGACAAAATTAGTCGTACTATCATATTTTATTTGGATTTTTTATATTTTTTTAAATCCCTTACTAGCGTTGAATATCCAACTCTGCATATTATGTGTTGGATATCCAACACGTGTGTGGGATATTTGATGCATTCTTATACATGTCAGATATCCACTGTCAAGTGTCGGATTCCTGACATCTAAGCAGGTCAAACAAAGCAATGTCAAAATACTGATAGTGGTGGAGTTCATTTTTTTTTCATTCTACATCTCTTAATAATCTTTGGATGGCAGAAATCCAATGAATTTTTTTTATATATAATTGCATTACAAATTATCACAAATATTTAAGTTGTGATTGATTTGTGACGATAATCAATATTGAAAGTTTGGTAAGGAAAAATGGATGATAAAAAATGTTATTTCCCTTGTACCAAGTGCAAGGCCTACAACAAGAGGAAAATGTTAATAAGAACAACTAAGCAACATTGTAGATATTTTAGACACCTTGAACACAAGCATGAATATCGTCCCTTGGTAAGTTATTCATTATATGTCTTTATATTGCATATTTTTTTTTTGTAAATTAGGGGTTTATGGTTTAAGGGGCTAGGCCCACTTAGGGGTTTAGGGATTAAGGGGTTATTGGTTAAGGTTTGGGTGTTAGGGATTAAGGGTTACGGGTTTTAGGGCTTAATTAAGAGGAATGGGGATTAGGTGTTAAGGATTAGGGGGATAAGATCTAAGGGGTTAGGTATTAAAGGGTTAGGGGGTAATAGTTGAGAGGTTACCAAGGGGTGGGTTGTTGGTGTGTGTGTGTGTATTATATGAGTTTTAAATATTTTTAAGTGTTTTTTTAATTGATGTTGTTGTCAACTTTCTTTCTGGTCATATGGTATGAGTTATGTTTTGAGCAACAGATGAAGGCGACATAAGAATAAGTTATTTTTGTTGGTTATAACTATATATCTCACCAAATGTCTCTCTTTCTACATGTTTGTAGAAATGATGGTGTAGATTTTCAACTGGTCATGAATTTTTAATTAAAATCACAATACATAAACCTACTTTTCTACTCTACGAAATTAGATTCACAGTTTATAACATCAATCACAAACATGCAATGAGAAATAACACACATGCACACAATATTTTTCCCGGGAAATGCAATCTACTAAAAACCCCTATCCCTGCATGCATTAATTTGATGAATAGAGATGTATTACAATTTCTTTGCTCAACTGAACACAACCTGCAAGTGAATAACCTATCTCTCTGCTCACTAAGAAGCTCTGACCCAGACCTAGTCAATTTTTTCCTCTTCTTGCTCCCCTATTTCCTTGTGCAATTCCTTGAGAAATTAGGCCCCAATTATTTAGGAAATTCCTCAAATTGATTGCGCAATTCCCAAGGTCGATCATCTAACTGCATGCAACACCTGTACACACAAGACTAGTCTACAACTAATGTTACACTACCTTGGAATTTCCACCACAACTGGGGAACTCGAATTCTCTACATGAATAAGATATTTTGGGTTGATTGATCAATTAAATGGATGATCACTGAGTTAAACTGAAGTCCCACTGCATAAATGAACTTCCACTAGTTCCTCAAACAGTTGGAACTATTTTAATTGAAACAACTGACCTTAATTGCTACAAATTAATAATCACACATGCTTAACTGAACTCCAAGTCCTCTAACTCAAATTTACTGAGTAAATTAGGTAACACAAGCCATGTCACATAAGTTATTTGCATCCAAGTTGTCTGTTGATTTGGAAATTCAAATTTTCTCAAATTAATCAAGGCAAAATCAAATTGAGAATTTCTTGCTGCATTTTTCAACACTTCCTCTCTGCAAGAAAGGGATTATCAACCACCTTTATCCTACACCCGTGGAACTCAAACTTCCCTCTTGACAAAGCCTTTGTCAGGAATGTTAACATCTCGTTCCTCTGTAGGAATGTATTGTAGCAACATTCTCTGCCTCTGCACGCAGTCCCATAAAATGGTGATACCAAATATCTATATGTTTGGATTGATCATAAAATACATGATTCTCAGAGAGCTTGATGTAACTTTGATTATCACAGTATATCATAGTTGGATCCACCATATGACCAAACTAACCCACAAGTATCTTTCTCATCTAAATTTCCTCACATGTTACTTGACTTGTAGCCATGTATTATACTTTTGATGAGTTGAGTGCTACAAATATTTGCTTCCTGTTGTACCAGGAAACCACTACGGACCCAACAATGAAACTTCCACATGATGTACTCTTTCAGTCAGATGGACTCCCTGCCCAATATGCATCTATGAAGCCACAGAACTTCACTCCCTATGTTCGTATGTACTATATTCCAAACTAGGTAGTGCCTTTGAGGTACCATAAAACATGCTTAGTTTCCTTCCAAAATAATTTGGTTGACCTAACCATAGCTTGGCTCAGCTAGTTGCTTACATAGCACATATCTAGTCATGTGTTCACAAGATACATTAGTGAACCCACTGACTGTCGATAAATGGTAACATCCACTTCTTCACCTGAAGTGACATCCTCCTTCCTCTAGTTGGTTGCTAGAGGTGTCTCCATGGGCTTACAACTCTCCATGCGAAATCTCTGTAGTATCTCATTTGCATACTTGCCTTGAGACACAAATAGTTCCCCATCGCCTTGCCACACTTCCAACCCGAGGAGGTAGTGCATGAGATCCATGTCCTTCATTTCAAATTCCCTTGCAAGGTCCTCCTTGAAATATATGATCAACAACTCATCACCAGTCAAAATAAAATCATCAACATATAAGACAATAATAAAAAATTTGCATTCTACCAAGATGTGATATAGGCTTACATTCAGTTCACTTTTGGTGAAGCCCAAATCGATGAGATACTATTCGATCCTGGTGTACCAACCATAGAGTGCTTGATTGAGACTGTACAACAATCGCTTGAGTTTGCACACATTAGAATCTTGATCAAATGTCTCAAAGCCTTCTGGTTTCTTGATGTATACCTCCTCCTCAATAAAACCATAGAAATGTTGTTTTCACATTCATCTTGTAGATCTTCCACCCCATCTGCGCAGTGAGTGCAAGAATTGGTCTAATGGATGAGTACCTTGCTTTAGGAGAGAAGGTCTCCTCACAGTCAATTCCCTCAACTTGAGAGTATTTCTTGGCCACAAATATGGCCTTATACTTCTCCATGCTTCCATCTGATGCATGCTTTACCTTGAAGATCCATCTCGAACCCACAAATGATTTATTTTTCGGTCTTAGGACCACTTCCCAAACACTATTCTTTACAAGGGATTCGTATTCCTCCACCATTGTATCAACCCATACAAGTTTCTCTACTGCTTCCTCGAAGGAGGATGGATGAATATCTACAAGCTCAGTCATTAGAGCCATGTAGCCAGTGTACCATTTAGGTGATCTCCTCTTCCTACACAAATTTGAAGGAGCTCACACCTTCTCCCTCACATTCTGCACAAGTCTGTTAGATTCCCTGGTTCTTTTCCTACCTTCTATGGATGGTTCTACTTCAGTGGATGTATCCACTCTCTGCGCCTCAACTTGTGGCTACTCCACTACTTCTTGAGGCTCCTCCTTTAGAGCTAAGATCTCTTTTGCTGGTGGTATATGAAGTTGTCTCTCAAGTGAGAAACACATTGCTTTCTCCTCGTCAAGCTTTACATCCCTTCAGACAACTATCATTACAAAGGAAGATAAGTACATGGTAGTTGTGAGGAGTTTCTGTGTAACCCATAAATAACCCCAACTTTTTTGTCGACTCAAGATTCTTCCTTGATTCTTTGGAGACATGGAAGTAAACAGAGGCTCCAAAAATCCTGAAGTGAGACACAATTGGATTTCTCCCTGAGAAGACCTCTTCTGGTATAATCACACCAAGGGTCCGATGAGGAATCCGGTTCTACTGTTAGATTGTGCTGTTGCATGCCTCAAACAACAGATGCATAGGTAGGCCTTGGTCACATAACATAGCTCTCACAACTCCCACAATGCTATGATTATTTCTCTTAGCCACCCCATTCTATTGTGGGTTGTGGGATGTTTTTATCTCTCTTTGAATGCCTTCTTCTGCACATAATTTTTTTAATTCATTTGAAACATACTCACCTCCATTATTGCTCGTGAGAGTCTTCACCTTCTTGTCTATTTATTTCTTAACCAGTGCCTTGAATTCTATGAACTTGGAGAATGTCTCATTTTTCTTCTATATGAAGAAGATCCAATACTTCCTTGAGAAGTCATCAATAAAAATGACAAAATATTTGTGTCTAGTAGTGGATGTTGTTGGGAAAGGTCCATAGAAATCGGAGTGGATCCTCCCTAAGACTGCATGTTCTTTTTTGTGCCGATAATGGAATGTGGATTTTACATATTACCCCAAGGTACATACTTCGCATACATCATGCTGCTAAAGTGCTCCTTTGGGGAGATCAATGGTTATTTGTTGCATAATATTCAATTTGCCACAATGCAAATGGAAATTTCTTTTGTGCCAAAGTTCACGAACATCGCGGCTCTGCACTTCCTTCGCATTAGTGCTTAATGCAACACAATCTTCCACATCTAGCTTATGCATTTCTTCACACAAACCTCGATATTCTTCACATGTCTCGTGGTTATGTGTCTCAGGAATGCTTTCCCTTTGCTGAAGATCACATCATAACCACGGTCCTCCAAAACTGCAACAAAGATGCTCGCTCTTGGGAAGGTCTATAAGGGTTAGGCTTACCAAGTCATCATCTAAAACAATAACACCAACTCCTGCAAGCTCATTACGAATTTTTCCGAACCTTCTCAGATACTGCTGAATAATGCCATTCTTCTGCATCTTGATATTTCAAAGTTTATCCTTGAGTGCCAATTTCCTATGGTCGTTGCTATTCTGGAATAGATTTAACAGTGCCCACCACATTGTGTAAGGAGTTTCTTTCCCATGAATATTTGTGACAATGTGGTCTCATACTCCCTCCAAGATTATTCTCCTTGCCTTGGCTACATCTTTCTTCCAGTAGGCTAGGTTCTGTGCATCAGATGTTTGTGGTTTTACAATAATTGTCTTGATGTATTCTAGCAATTCATTTTCATCCAATACAACCTCCATGTGATCCTTCCATGGAATGAAATTAGAGCTTTCTTCCAAGGTATACTCTAGTCTCATCCCGTTGAAGGTCATATTCCCAACTTTGAAGAGATCCTCCTACATTGAACTACGAATTCGAACCTCCTGAGAAACAACTTTGAAATTCTTGTTCTAATGTGAACCAAGCTCTGGTACCATGTAGAAATTATGGTGTAGATTTGCATCTGTTCATGAAGTTTTAATCAAAATCGCAAGACAAAAACCTACTTTATTGCTTTACAGAATTTAATTCACAATTTAGAACATTCATCACAAACATGCAATGATAAATAACACACGATATTTTCCCGGGGAAAGCAATCTTTTAAAAACCCTATGCATTATTGCATTGGTCTGATGAATAGAGACGTATTACAATTTCTTTGCTCAACAAAGCACAACCTGCAAGTGAATAACTTATCTCTTTTCTCATTAAGAAGATTTGACCCAAAGTTAGTCAATTTTTGCCTCTGCTTGAGGCCCTATTTCCTTATGCAATTCCTTAAGAAATTAGGCCCCTATTATTTAGGAAATTTCTCAAATTGATTACGCAATTCCCAAGGTCAATCATCTGACTACATGTAACATCTGTACACTCAAGACTAGTCTAAAATTGATGTTACACTGCCTTGGAATCTCCACCACAACTAGGGAACTCAAATTCTGTACATGCACTAGCTATTTTGGGTTGATTGGTCAGTTAGCTAGATGATCACTGAGTTGGACTGAAGTCTGACTACACAATTGAGCTTCCACTAGTTCCTCCAATAACTGGAACTAGTTTAATTGAAAACAACTTGAAATAACTGACCTTGACTGTTACAAATTAGCAATCACACATGCTTAACTGAAATCCAAGCCCTCTAACTCGAATTTACTGAGTAAACTGGGTGACACGAGCCATGTCACACACGTTAGCTTCATCCAAGTTGTCTGCTGATGTGGAAATTCAAATTTTCTCAATTTAATCAAGGCAAAATCAAATTGAGAATTCCTCTCTACACTTTTCAACAATGTTAAGAAAAGTAACATTTTCCCTAAATTTTTCATCATATTCTATAAACATCTTGATAAATTGCACAACTTCATCATTGATTTGTTGCTTTTGTTTGTTGTTGATAGCTAAGTTGATTGCTCCTTCTAGGCTACCAACTCCTAAGTACCTCGAACGCTTGGATTTTTAATTTTTAAAATTTATAAATTATTTAATAAAAAATTACATTATAGTACACATTCTCTTAAAATAATAATAAATATTATTTTTAATAAAATAAAAAATAAAAAGCATTTTTTGATCTTCTTTTTCAAAGTTTATGTGTGTGTATGTAATTTAAAAAAAAATAAATTTATTTGTATAATTAAAATTTATGATTTTTTGAATAAATATTAAATTTGAAAAAAATATCACCGAAAAAATTACCTAAAATATATCACAAAATTACATCTTTAAAAATCTTTAAATATTTAAATTATAAAAAAATCAACTTCACATTATAAGTTAGGGTACTTAGTGATTAATAGGTTAAGGGGTTAGGGTTTAAGTTATGCTTAAGGGGTTTAGGGCCTAGGGGATTTAGAGCTTAATGAGGCTTAGGGGGTAAGAGGTTATTGGTTAAGGGTTTAAAGTTGAATGGTTTTGGTGTTAAGATTTAAGGGCTTAGGGGTTAAGGGTTTAAGGGCTTAATTAGGGCGAATGGGGTTAAGATGTTAAGGATTAAGGGGATAGGGTCTAAGGGTTAGTGGTTAGGTCATATTAAAGGGTTAGGGCCAATTAATGGTTTAGAGGTTAGGGGTGGGTTAACAACTAGGGATTAGATGAAAGTTGTCATCAACTTAAAATCCCATGTGGTTACCAATTGAAATCAAGGAAGAATATGACATGATGATGAAGATGAAACCAGAATAGGTTTTTTTTTTTGGTTGTGACTAGCTATCTCACAAAGTGACTCTCTTTCTACATGTCAAGAAAATTAACATTTTTCCTAAAAAATTTCAACATATTCCATAAACATATTGATAAATTGCACAAGTTTCATTATTGATTTATTGTATTTGTTTCTCACTCTCTGATGGCGGTTTGGGTGCAGGAAGGAGTGTTAATCTCCAAAATTGTGAGATTATATCTTCTACTTCTGTTTGTAGGCATATTTGTTGGTTCAATGGGTTCCCTGTCATCCACTTACAAATTTAGAGCTTCCACTAAGTTAGCAGATCCCTCCAAAAGTTGCAGAGTTTGGCTAAACTTCCACTAGTCTGGACCTGACGGTAACACAACCCATAGTTTAATAAAATTTGAAATCTGCCTTCTAAAAACTCGTCGAGACTTCTTCACTGTTGATCTATTCAAGATCCAACGTTCACAACACTCCCCGACCTCGAAACTTGCTCCACGTCTGTCAACCTCGATCTCACTCGACTAGATCTAATGACTCACACGCATATCGGCTCGTTAACTTGCACATTCCAAATCCCCTCGAAAAGCGGTTTCCCTCTCTCTCCTCACTGCTATGTGTCATTGTGTGTATGGAATCAGAGCTTGGAGCCTCGCATCCCTGCCTGACATGTGCTATGCACTATTTCATAGCTTTGTCCTCTCTCTTGGTCACCTGCACCCAAAAACGAAAGACAATGCATAATGGTAGACTAGGGTATTTTTGAATTTGATTTCATCATGTCATGACTGATTACAGAAATAGGTACATGGATGAGACATGGCACCACGATGAACGGGATGAATAAGGAGCGCATCCTAGAAGACTTGCTCGCGGTTGGATGAATGCATGAAACATACCAAGTAGCAAGTGAAGGAGACACATGCACATGCATGAACTATCAAGCAAACACTAAGACCATTGAAGACTTTGCGCGCTCTTCCATGCGGAGGTGAAGCTATGCTACACCCAAGCACACTCATCACTCAGCAGCACAACATGTCGACGTGAATGGCACAGCCAGCATGTGCATACATGTAATGTCATGTCAAGTTGAGTCATGATCACCTCAACCAAATCACTACTTTGGGTCATAATTGTGTAATAAATGTAATGTAGCATGGAAGTCCAAGAGACCCATGGATGAATTCAAAGAGTCATGTAAGTTGAAGAGTCATGTAAGTCGAACAATCATGAGGGAAGTCGAACAGTCACAAGGGTTAGTTTCACCCTTGGCTATATATACCCCTCATTTGTACATGCAAAAGGAATTTTCACCTTGGCTCCTCCCACATAGCCTTGAGAGTATGTAGTCTTTTATTTGAGGAGCGAACAATGGCTCTAATTCCTTTGCTTGCAATATTTTTTTGTATTTTTGGAATAATTCTTCGAAATTGTCTTCAAGCCTTATGCTCCTGCATCACTCACACCTAAGTTTATTTCTCCATCTAGACTGCCTCTTCGAAATTGTCTTCAAGCCTTATGCTCCTGCATCACTCACACCTAAGTTTATTTCTCCATCTAGACTGCCAACACCTAAGTACCCCTAACTCTTGGATGTCAACAACCTCTTAACCCTTAATCCCTTAACTCTGAATCTCTTATAAATTGAACCGTGGTCTCCAATTAGTTGGGCCAGGGAAACTTTCCATCAACACCAAACTTGCAGTCTCTAAGTGAAATCAATAAACAATATGGCATAGTGATGAAAGAAAAATAATAATAGGTTGTTTTGTTGGTTGTGAGTATATATCTCACAAAGCTTCTCTCTTTCTAAATGTCAATAAAAGTAAAAAATTTCCTATATTTTTTCAACAAACATATTGGTAAATTGCAGAAGCTTCATCATTGATTTATTGTCTTTGTTTCTCACTCTTAGCTAAGAATTTTTGTTGTTGTCTTTGTTTTCCTATATTATATTTTTAAAAGTTTGTATCATTTAAAGATTTGTCATATACACTAATATTACTTGTTTTTTTGTAATTATAAAGAAACAACACCTTAGGGCATTGGTCATGGACTAGGATGATGTGGTCGTTTTACAAGTGCATATTCAAGAACATGGAGTGAATATTGAAGATAAATTTAATGATCTTATGGAAGAAGATAATGATTCTAATAACACAATGGAAAAATAGGGGACAATTGATCTAGGAGACATATATTAATGTTGGAACGGATGATGATGACCACCAATTAGATGGTGTTTTCGATAGACCTCTAATTGATAAAGCAATAGAACCTATTTATGAAAGCTCCAAGAAAATTCTTCTATTATATTGCTAATGGTGAAATTAAATGTTATGAATGTTTTTCCAAACACTTGTGTCACACAAATCCTAAGGTATGTAATACATTTTGTGGTATTTAATACTTGACGATAAAAGTTTTTGTTTTCCCTCTATTTTTATTGTTAGGTGATCATCTATAAAATTTGGATGCAACATGTACAATTACTGTTCTTTATATTAAGTAATTTTGATTTTTGAATTATGTTGTAGATTGTTAGGTGAATTTATGTTAACATCACCAAATGATTTACCTCGCACATACCGAGATTTACATGTCATTATGAAATATATTGGAATGTATGATCAAACTATTCATGCATGCCCTAACGATCATATTTTGTATTATGGAGAACATGTGTAGGAAGAAGAATTCCAAAAAAATCAAATTAGTAGATACCATATCAATCAAGCAACAAAAAATGTGCCTTGCAAGGTTCTACATTATATTCCCATAATTCCATGTGTTGTGGTGATTGTTCAAGTGAAAAAGCATAACACGGTTTATGGATTACCATGCAAAGAACATAAGTAAATATCTTGTTCTTTGAATGCCTGCAGATGGATATGCATTTAAGAAGATAGAGGAAATATAGCCACATTTTAAAAATAAACCTTGTAATATTAGGATTTCATTGGCAACTAATGGTGTCAATCCATTTAACGATCTTAGATCTACTTCCTCAGTATGGCCTATTTTTGTTATCAACAATAACATTCCTTCGTGGATGTCAATAAAAACAGATCACATATTGTTAGCAATGATTGTTCCAAGTATTTGTTTAGAATATTTCTTTTCAACATGGTAACAACTCATTTTTCTTGTTTGTTTCATAAACATGTCCTATATGTTTGATATTTTTTATTTACTGATATATCTAGTAATTATGTATTGTATGTTAAATCGATTAGATAAGTACCAAATCAAAGATATGAATGTATATATTGAGCTTCTTATCGACGAGTTACTAGAGTTATGGAAGGGCATTACTATGTATGATATCTCTATACCAATAGGTGTGCAAAGGGAATTTCAATTACATACAATGCTTGTATGGACAATTTACGATGCCCTAGGGCTAACACATTTTTGTTGTATTTTATAACATTACATTGCAGTTTAATATTGTTTAATTTTATGAAGTTATTGTCATGCATCATTTTTAAATAACATACTTCAAATAATTTGTATATAATTTAATCCATCTCTTGCGGTGCTTCAAACAAAGGGTAAATTTGCATGTCTAGTTTGTGGTCCTAAGATGAAATCTCATCATTCTAGAAGTTTACGAAATGAGTTTTTTGATGATGAGTATAAGAACTTCCTCTCTAAGAACCATAGGTATCAAAGTGTCAAAAAACATATTTTCAATGGGAAAGAAGAGATTAGATTAAAACCACAAAGATTGACACCCCATCTATGGAAATTGCAATATAATAGAATTAATCACTAAGGTATGGATGGAAAAATCTTCTATGTATCATAGATGAAATGTTTGGAATATTTTATATTTTTTTGCATTATGTTCACTATACTAACTGAAAAGCATTGTTGTGATATATTTAGTTATGCTTCACCTTGAAGGTCATGATCATGAAGTCAATAATAATGGGGTGCTTCCACAAGGATTTAAGAGTTATCTCATACAACTCAGTAGGATTCCCTACTATGAGCACCTAGAAATTGTTCATTTGTTTGATAAAATGCACATTGGGAAGAATGTAACAAAAACATTATGGAGAATCTTAGATGGAAGGAGTGACAAGGAAAAAATTGTCAATATTTGTAATGACATTAAGGAGGTCAATCATTTAATACAAAGTGTGATTTATTCAAATAGAAATGGAGAAAAAAATATAAGCACCATTCCATAGTTATTGACAGAGTAGAAAATTAAGGATGTAAGGATGTTAAAGAGGTCATTGAAAAAATAAAATTTTCCATTGTTTCTTCAAAAATTAAGAATATCCTAACAAAGAAAGGTGAATTAGGTGGGGGGGAATACTCATGATTGGCATAACTTGATTAAGGTAATTATTTTGGTTTATATATTTGTATATTGGTGAAACATATGCTATTTTTTTCTTTCTACTAATATATGAATAAATAATAAATATTCATTTTTTTTGTTACAATATGTTCTACCTCTATCTCTCCTATACAACTTTGACAACAAAGTCAAACAAGTTATATATCAACTTAGCAAAGACACGACACGAGGTAAGTGGTGATTTATATGCAAAGTGTAATCTAATTTGTTCAATTTGTCATGAAACTTATATTTGACTGCATGTGTATTACTTGTAATGCACTTATATATATATATATATATATATATAATATATATAGTGAAATATATATATAGTTATATATAAATATATATATATATATATATATATATATATATATATATATATATAATATTAAATAATATATATTTAAACATGTGCTTGCATCAATTACAAATGGTTGTAATCTAAAGAAATCGATAAAGAAGAAACACAATATTGGATGAGTCAAATTCCTCATCTAATGTGTGAAATGAAAAAGTATCTACCTCTAAGTTTTTCAATACACAAGAACACTACCTCATACACTTAGTTGAGGAGATTGAAAAGTGTGGACCTATACACACAAGGTCAATGTGGATGGTTGAGAGGCACTTGAAGTCATTGAAGGCTTTGGTTAGAGAAAGAGCATGTCCTGCAGGTTATATGGTAGAGGGATATATGGTATATCGAACCGTGGTTTATATTACTCATTACATTCTCATATTCCCTACAAGTATTAATGTACTAAATCACATTTGGGATATTAACTTCATCAACAAATTTGAAGGGGGTCACGCATTGAGGAAAGGTGGAATGAGGAAAGTGACATGTAAGTAGATGGTGGAAATTTATTACACATTTAACTTTTTGTTTTTATGTACATCTTACTCATTTAATTTTTATTCTTATTACATAATCCATTATTATGAAGGTATATCATGGAAAATAATTATATGTGAACTATTTATATTAATATACCTAGACAAGAGTGGGATGCAATACATTTATACGTTGCAAACAATCTTGATTAGATGAAGGTATGGATTGTGTTGAGAAATCTAGGGGAAAATATATATGTGATTTCTCTTACTTTGATAACTTCTTGTGATGTCTTTTTACTTAACTCGATTAAATTCTTCTTTAACTTGATTATTATTTTGTTTTCTATCATCAAATAGCTACCAAAAAATGAAGATCAAAGAGACAATACGACACAAAATGTAGGAGCCGAAACCTCTCCTTTTGATAGGAAAACTAACAAGAATGCTTTTCTTCTGATATAATCTTCAAATGATGAATTCCAAAACCTAAGACCCCCCCAATACCAAGTCAACCTTCCTTCTTGATGACCTTTCCTTAAACAACTTACAAAAACAAAATTTGACCTTCCAGCAACAACTTTGACCCCAACAACTTCTCTAGCAACTTTGACCCCATCAACGTTTCCAACAACTTCGACCCCAACAATTTTTCTAGCAACTTCTAGCAATTTCGACTTTCCCAACAACTTCCAACAACTTTGAGTTTCCCATCATCTTCCAACAACTTCAACTTTCCTAGCAAATTCCACCAAATTTGTCTTTCCCAACAACTTCCACCAACTTCGACATGCCCAACAACTTTAGAAACCTTAACACAAGAGAGAGAGAGAGAGAGAGGTCCAAAACTTCAATCTTTATTTTTTTCTTCTTATCCTTGATCTTCGTCCTTTTCTTCTGGTCTTACTTCTTCTTTCTTCTAGAGATCAAACTTTCTTGTTATTATGTCCAAATGAGGTCGATTGCTTTCTTATATATAATATTTCCAAGGGTAAAAATTGCTTCCATGAGGCCGACTTGATCTTTCATGTAGGTCAACTTGCTTGACAAGGTCTTGGAGGGTCTTTATGACATTTTTGACTCTACAAAAATTTCATTGCAAGATACAACGTGCCCAAATGGGTCTTACATGTATGGCAATGACTCTTTTTGACTTCATAGTTATATGAAAAACATTGAGGCAATCAATGAATGCTTGACCTATAAATAAATGGGCGCTTGAGTGTGAAGCCCATGCTTCAAGAATGATAATAATAATTTTCTTTTCTATTTAATATCAAATACATAAAGTTGTGGTTACAATAGACATTATGAAGACTGACCTAGTTACATATTTCAACATTCCCTCTTAATTATGGAGGTATTCATAATCCATACATGGTACTTGGACATTCTCATACTGAAGAATTATCATAAAGAGAGTCATATTGGTAAGCCATCTCATAAGTTATTTTCTCATCTTATGCTATTGCAACTCATCATACCAACCAACATTGTCACATAGCAAGGCCTTTATGACATTTTATCAGGGTATTTATGACATTTTTGACTCTACAAAAGTTTTCTTTACAAGATACAACATGCCCAAATGGGTCTTACATGTATGAAAATGACTCTTTTTGACTTCATAATTATATTAAAAACCTAGAGGCAATCAATGGGCATTTCACCTATAAATAAATGGGTGCTCGAGTGTGAAACCCATGCCTCAAGAATGACAATAATAAATTTCTTTTCTCGTTAATATAAGATCATGATTACAATAGACATTATGAAGGCCGAACCTAGTTACATATTTCAACACTCCCTCTTAATTAGGGGGGTATTCATAATCCATACATGGTACTTTGACATTCTCATACTAAAGAATTATCATAAGAAGAGTCGGATTGGTAAGCCATATCATAAGATATCTTCTCAACTTATGCTAGTGCAACTCATCATACCAACCAACATTGTCACATAACAAGGCCTTTATGGCATTTTTGACTGTACAAAAAAATTATTTACAAGATACAGCATGCCCAAATGGGTCTTACATGTATGACAATGACTCTTTTTGACTTCATAACTATATGACAAACCTAGAAGCACTCAATGGGTTCTTGACCTATAAATAAGTGGGTGCTTGAGCATGAAACCCATGCCTCAAGAATGACAATAATAAATGTATTTTCTTTAATATCAAATAATCATGATTACAATAGACATTGTGAAGACCGAACCTAGTTACATATTTCAACACTCCCTCTTAATTATGGAGGTATTCATCATCCATAAATGGTACTTGGACATTCTCATACTGAAGAATTATCGTAAGAAGAGTCGGATTGGTAAACCATCTCATAAGCTATTTTCTCAGCTTATGCTAGTGCAACTCATCATAACAACCAACAACCTCACATAGCAAGGCCTTGACTAACAGTTCTATACATCCATAAGATCAGAGCACAATTTTGGCGAGACAATGATTGATAGACACTGTCATCATTGTCTCTTAAGGCACATACCCCACTTAGATGTTCACAAGGTATGTCCTTTTAGGAAAATTCATGTCTTGGAATAACCCATCCTCAAGGAATTTCCTCTTTGAATATTCTTACCTATTAGATGCCCTACCACATCCTCAAAGAGTATCAGAAACCAGATTCTTACCCAATCCTCCATTCTTTCTTCATAACATGAATAAAAGAATGATGTGTCTATCCCTCCCTCTCAAATCGGGAGGATATACTGATTCCTATAAAAGGAATATATTGTTTCCAGGAAAACTAGTGTCTTTTCGATCGACTAGCCCTCTAGGATTGGCAGCTATCTTAGAAACAAACAATCAAAGCAATTTGGGATTTCTTCTATGTATGATAGATAAGAGAGAGGCAAAGGAACCAACCTGGATCTTCCACTTAACTCCTTGCTCGATCTCCCTCCCCCTTGATAGAGCTTGCAACTCTTCTCCTACTTATCCAGCTTAGAGAATACCTGTAGAAACACAGCAACAAAACACCGTCAAAGCATCTTGATCTATTATATCATAAGCATTGCAGAATCATAAATACAATGAACATACAATGGCATTTATAAATAATAACATTCACAATTGCACAGTTGTATGGAAGAAAACTGAAAGAACTTTATTAAATAGAAGGGAGAATTACAACCCAGATGTCTGATCCAACATCATCCTCCCAGCATTAAAGCCCTCTTCACCTCATGAAAAGCAAGATCACACCAACAATACAATGCTCTTTCTTAACCACAAACTATCAGCACTTCCTTGCCAATTACAAAATTCTAGCCTCTTGATCTCTCAGATGAGGGATCCATTTATAGATGTGTGCAAGGATGTGAGTCATCTCTAGGTTTTTGGTTAGTGTCATTCCACTTGTTGTTTTTGGTTCCACTTGGAGATTTCTTGGATCTCTTACTCATCGCTGGGCGAATTCAGAGAGGCAAGTGTCATAGGAGAAGTTTCTAGAAGATTCCATGAGCATCCACTTAGCAAACTGTCTCAGACATTTGTCCATCCTCACTCATCGCACCCTACAGAAGGCCTCATCAGTATGCACTACACCTGGCTAGTGTAGGAGTCAGTATACATCACACGCTGACAGTGGAGCAGTTAATATGGTCCTGTTTTGGCCAATTCTGGATGGTTTTTCAGGTGGAACTTTTGGGGAATGATGTAATCATTTGACCATGATCCTTTAGGGTATGAAACAACACTTTTAGGGGTTAAAGAGCCCTTAGTTTATCGACATATAGGATTGGGGTTACAGTGCCCAAATATGTCTATAACATATACCCAAGTTCCTTCTTACCTAGGAATCCCAAACTCCCTCTTAACTAGGGACTTGTTTCCAACATCAACTACCATCTCTTTGGTGGAGATCATGGTACTATCAAATGCTAGTATGGATCCTCCTTTCCATATCATGAACTTCAACTTATTCATCATGGAGCCTTCATCTTGTAGATCTTCTTCATAGGGAATTGACCATCTTCTCCATCACTTTCCTTCAACGAACCATAGTGTTGAACCAATAGTCATGTCATCGTTTTCTTCATCGGAAAGTGATATTCTAGTCCACATATGGCTTTTCCTTCATATAACTACCACTTCCAAGTTATGTTTCTTTCAAGATCTTCGATCCAATCTCAAGAGTACTAGTTGTAGGTGACATCTACAACTCTCTTTTTGGTAGCCCTGTTTCAACCCAACCAGATGGTTTCAAAAAGAAAAAATGAACATCAAATCAAAGTTACCTTTTTTATGATGGCATGTCATCATGACATCTTCTTCTTGCAACATCAATATCCTGCACATGTATGAACCCATATCCAAGACATTCGTTACCAAGATCTTTTCTTTTGCAGTATCCATATCAGGGTCTGCATACCTTCTTCTTCCATGGATATGTCATAGCTAATTCTTCTAGTTATTGGATTTTGATCACATATATTATATTACATGACTATAGTTTCATATTTCACAAACTCTTCTCCTTTATTCACATATTTATTTCCTTAGGATATTCTTTACATGGTTCTTTCAACATAGGAACCATGACTGTCAACTACCTCATAATCCATATGAGGTCCTATTAGGTTGATTTCATCTTATCAATATGTAGAAGAGTTCAAGGCACATTGTCTACATGCCTTCATGCATCATTATAATGGAAGATATCCTTATTCTTTGATCATGCTTATGAGATAGAGCTTTCAAACATTTTATCTGCAACCATATGATGACATGAATTTATTTATGTATAAATATATACATACCTCTTCCTTCATGTGGCCATCTAGACTTCCTTCAACAACTTCATTTCCTTTCTTGAAGATGAAATTACTTCAACCAAATTGACATGTTTCATTCCTTTGTCACCATACCATCATACTTCATAAACAATGGATCCCATACAAGGTGGAATGTAGACCATTTGGGAGACACATACTTGTTCTTAAGTAGAGGTGAATTTTCTAACAAAGATTCCAATGGAGGATATTAATGATCATCAATATGTAAATTCTCCTTCCTAATGATGATGATGTATGATGATTTATTTATCTTATATATTTCTAGATGAATTTCCTCAAACCATAAATACAACTACTTCAGTTTTCCTTATATGCTTTCAATGGATATGCCATGAGCTAGTTCCTTGCTATAGAGATGACTACTATAACCATGTAGACTTTCTACTTCAGCTATCCTTCCATGATTCTATGTTAAGGTCCTCCCTATCTTGCTATAATGCATCCTATCATACTTGTGATGCTTTATATAACTGAAAACAACTACGTGAAGGAGATTATCTCAATCATAGTATATATATTTCACTTTCTCCTTCTTTGATTTCTTCTTTTTCGATTCTTCCATTTATTCGGTAACATGGAATTCATTTCTTTCCTTTAACCTCTTGTTTTCCTTCTTGAGTTTAGGACCATTCCTTTTAATGTTCCCATATTCATTAAACTCATAGAATTGTATCTTTAACATATCAATCTTTTTTTTTGAGGATCAAACTTTCCTTTTCTCCTGGCCATGGTAGCATATGCTTGAACTTGTTCATTTTATCCAAGATCTCTTTCTTCCTTCAACCTAGTTTCTTCAATCTTACATAATAACCAAATTTCATTGAATCAAGTGAATTCCTTCTTTCCATAGATACTTGATATAAATTTTCCCCATTCATTAGGTAGTGCATTAAGCATAACAATGGTCATTTCTTTCAGACTTTATTTCTCCTAATCCTTGTAGTTGATCTCTTATTGTGACACCCTCATAAAATATGAGACCCTCCCTTCTTCCTTTGATACCTTCATTTTGTATAATTCGGTTCTCAATGATATTTCTTCTCCTATAGTGCTTACAGAAAACAATTCTACCAACTTCTCATAGATATCCTTTGATTTTCCAACTTTTCTACAAAAGGGATGAGGGAATCCTTGATATTTCTCTTGAGATGGTTTGGTGATGGATCCTTTTACATATTCAATAATTCATTTTCTATGAGGATCAAAACTATCCTCTTATTCTCTGGAAGGAAATTTAATGACCCAATTAGTTTATTTATTTCCTTGCATAATGAAGATATTTTGATAGTAGATTCAGACATAGATATAAAGATACTTACTTGTCAAGTGAAGATGATCCTTGATAATGATATCTTAAACTTGATGCCTTCTTTATGATGATGATAATTTATGATGTTTCCTTCCTTGAAGATGAAAATACTTCTTATAGAGATGTCTTTCTTCAAATATGCTTGAGATGTGATCATTCCTTCATAGAGAGGGAGATCACCTTGAATTTTTTGATGATGATGTAAATTCTTCTTATTTTTTCCTTGGCATGTAGAAATTTAGAATATGCAAACTTAAAGATGCTTCAAAAGTGTAATCCTTATTTATTTTAATGGAGGTAGGGTCATTGAGGTCTTCTTCTCCTTGTGATGATGTGATCTTTTGAGATGAGTACTCCTCCTTGGTGTTACTTCTTAGTCCTCTTTAATGATTTCCTTGTGCTTTACCCTTATGTATACTTCTTCAATGATGTGATATTCAAGATGCCTCTTCTTGACTTATCGCCTTAGCTCTCATACCATGTTGAGAAATCTAGGAGCATATAGATTAGGAGATTTCTCTTACTTTGATAATTGTTGGTGATGTATTTTTACTTAACTTGATTAGCTTCTTCTTTTAAATTGATTATTATTGTGTTTTATATCATAAAATAGCTACCAAACAATGAAGATAAAAGAGACAACAAGATACAAAGTGTAGGTTGTTATCCAGGGCCAAAACCTCTCCTTTTGCGAGGAAAACTCACAAGAATTCTTCTCTTCTTATAGAATCTTCAAATGGCAAATTCCAAGACCTAATACCTTGACAATGACCCCTACAAGACAAAGTAAAAATTCCTTCTTGATGAGATTTCATTACACATCTTACCACTAAAAATTTTGACCTTCCAACAAAAGCTTTGACCCCAACTTCTCCAGTAACTTCAACCCCAACAATTTTTCCAACAACTTCCAACAATTTGGACTTGCCCAACAACTTCAAGCAACTTCAACTTGCCTAGAAACTTCTAGCAAATTTGACTTTCCCAACAACTTCCAACAACTTTGACTTGCCTAGAAACTTCCAACAACTTTAGAAACCCCAACATAATAGAGAGAGAGACCCAACTTCGATCTTACTTCTTTTCTTCGTATTCTTGATTTTCGTCCTTTTATTTTGGTCTTACTACCTCTTTCTTTTGGAAATCGAACTTTCTTCTTGTTATGTCCAAATGAGGTTACCTTCTTTATTATATATAGGATTTCCAGGGGTATGAATTGCTTCCATGAGGCCGAATTGATCTTTCATGTAGGTTTACTTTCTTGACAAGGTGTTGCAAGGTCTTTATGACATTTTTGACTCTACAAAAAAATTCTTTTCAAGATACAACATGCCCAAAGGGGTCTTACATGTATGACAATGAATATTTTTGACTTCATAATTCTATGACAAACCTAGAAGCACTCAATGGGTGCTTGACCCATAAATAAATTTATCTTGAGCATGAAACCCATGCCTCAAGAATGACAATAATAAATTTATTTTCTCTTTAATATCAAATACATAAAATCATGATTATAATAGAAATTATGAAGACCGAACTTAGTTACATATTTCAATAGATCGAACGATGTAAAAAATACAATTTAGGTAAATTATCATGGGGTGGTGTGGCTGTATTGGTCAAAGAAGCTGAACAACGCGGTGAAAGAGATATCGGTCTTATAGAGAGGGAAATTGATTTAGCAAATGGTTTAAAAGATAAACAAGAAATAATATCCACCCATACAATATTGGCGTATAATGCATGATTGTTTTCTTCATTTGCATAATTTCCAAGTATAAATATGTGTATCAATTGACAATGTATTTTTTTACGTGATTGACATATTACAACCGAAACATTGCAAGGCTATGTGGTGCAATGGCCACAAATTTCACATCAAAAAGTTGGATGAAAAGATGAAAACTTTCGATAGTGGTATTACTGTACTATTTCAAGTTACTAATGTTTCCCCTAGAAGTGAAAAACATCCAACAATCTTTGAAAATCGATACTATGGGTATTTGGAAGATATACTTTAGTGTGAATTTAAATCCTTCAAAATACTTTTGTTGGACATCAAATGGTATAGGTTATGAATGAATGAATGTGATCCTAATATAGCTGTTATTGAACAAGCTAATGGATTTACCATGGTTAATACAAGGAATATTGAGCTAGGTTCAGATCCCTATGTTCTTCCAAGCTAATGTGAACAAGTATTTTACTCATAGGTTACAGGTAGAGGGAGTTTGTCATATGTTGTTAGATATGATCCAAGAGGAAGATTGATAAAGTTTAATGTAGTAGAAGAAGATGATATTGAATAAGAATATTATGTAGAGAAGAAATTAATACATTTGTCAGACAAAGATGTCGAGGAAGTTTAATAAGAAGTTAATCGAGACAATGTTTTGGATGAATATGATATCGATAATGTACTTTCAGATGAAAAATGTGAATAAGTTGAACCAAGCATAGGAGAAAATGTTCCTCATGATGATATAGACAATGATATGATTGAAAATGAAACAATGATGATGATGTTGATATGGCCAATCCTTTAACATCAAGTCTGAACTAGCTGATAGAGATGTTGACTTGGATGAATAATAAGATTATTGATATCGAAATTTTGAAATGTACACAGAGGTATGTGTTTATATGTTTTTAGTTTATTTTTCCTCTTTCATTTACCTTAAATTTGTGTTTTCTTAGTTTGTAGCTATGTTTGATTCTTAATATGTTGATTTCAAATATTTTACAGTAGATAAATTGGGTATTGGGGAATTGGTAGTTATGTGAGAGGGGGGGAGCGAGGGGCCATATTGAGCTTCCACCTTCACATGTATGGCCTTGTTTAGTAGAGAATATATTATTCTTGAAACCAAAAGAAGATCATTCATGTATAGACCATCAACTCTAATGGGTCGAGTACATCTGATCAAAGCACCTTAATTTTTTATTGAGAAGTCACAGGTTCAATTATCTTGATGCTCTTAGGGCCAAGTAAATGTTCAATTCATTTTACATTTATCGATCAGTGGAAATTATGCTTTCATTAACTGACCCCGCATAGAGGAGGTTGTGAATAGGGCCAACGTTGATTTTTTTAGTTTGTACTTATATGCACCAAAATTTGACATCGTTATAGTATATGCATGCGTTGATGGTATGAGAGGGTTCTGAGAGTCAAATATGACCCACACAAAGAATTCGATAAAATTATAACATAAATGTCAAGGAGATGAAATTATTTTTTATTTTTTATTGTTCCTATGATCGTATGCATTTATCCCCAAGGGTTAGCTCAATTGGTCGATTAGCCATTGTCAAAGCACTTTAATTTTCTATTGAGAGATGACGAGTTCAATTTTGTTGACACTCTCAAGGTCAGGTAAATGTTCAATTCACTTAATTTTTATCAATCAATGGAAATCATGTTTTAATTAATTGACTCCACTTGGAGGGGTTGTGAAAGGGGCCAACGTTGATTTTTTTTCATTTTGCGCTTGTATACATTGAAATTTGACACGGTTATATTAGATGCATATGCTGATGGTGTGGGAGGGTTCTAAGCCTCAAATGTGACTCACAAAAATATTTTGAAAAAAATATAATATAAATTTCAAGGAGGTTAAATTATTTTTTATTTTTTATTTTCCTTATCATGGAATGTATTTATCCCTGAGGGTTAGCTCAATTGGTCTAGTATCCATCGTCGAAGCACCTTAATATTCTATTCAGAGGTCACGAGTTAAATTTTATCGATGCTCTTGGGGTTAGGTAAATGTTCAATTCACTTAACATTTAGCATTCAATAGAAATTATGCCTTAATTAATTGACCCCACATAGAGGGGGTTGTGAATGGGGCCAATGTTGAAATTTTCTTCGTTAGTGCTTGTATGAACTAAAATTTGACATGGTTTAATTATAGTAGATGCATGTGTTTATGGTATGGGAGGGTTCCAAGAATAAAATATGACTCACACAAAGAAATCAAAAAATTATAACATAAATGTGAGGGATATGAAATTATTTATTGTTTTTTATTGTCCTTATCATGGTGTGTATTTAGCCTATTGACAGTGTTGGAACCTCCAACATTCAGGGGATCTCCCCAGTATGAAGTCCCAACTAAATGTCACACTATTTTGTTTAGGAGTCCCATCCGGTATGATGGCCTGGTTGCCATTATCTTAAATATTTTCCTTAGCTCTTGCTTGTCAGCACATGAGAGTGGTTTAATTTGTCTTCAAACAATGAGGTTCATATGCTTGGTGAGTGCTTAGTGTCGCTTGTGTCAAATTTCTTTCACTACAGAGGGAAAGGGTGAGAGTGAGTCTCAAGTCAAAAGGGAATAGTCCCAACTCTGTTAGAGACACACAATATAGAAGGACATGCACAACTTCTGGCAGAGTAGTCCACAAGATGCGACAGTCACAAACACGAAGTGAATAGATGGCACGTACAATACCCAACAGAATAGTTGACACGAGTGTGACGGTCATTATAACAAGTTTACGAGAATGAATCTATCAAGTGTCCAACAGAATAGTCCACACGGGCGAGACATCATTAACAACTGATAGAAAACATTTCCAATAGCATATATACTAGAACAACCAAAATAGTTCAACTGTCTTAATACAGGTTAAAGAATCATGCATTACAAGCGTCCAAAGAATAGTATTACAAACAAATACAATACATGTGTGAAAATGTGCTGACCTGTTAATAGGATTTTGAATTAAGCGAACGTTCCAAGACACATATGTACACCATTACATCACTAACCCCAGTACCGAGGCATTGGAGCCATTGCTCGCTCCTCAAAGAAAAGACTACATACTCTCAAGGCTATGTGGGAGGAGCCAAGGTGAAAATTCCTTTTGCATGTACAAATGAGGGGTATATATAGCCAAGGGTGAAACTGACCCTTGTGACTATTCGACTTCTCTCATGATTTTTCGACTTACATGACTCTTTGACTTCATCCGTGGGTCTCTTAGACTTCCATGCTACATTACATTTATTACACAATTATGACTATAAGTAGTGATGTGGCCGAGGTGACTCATGACTCAATTCGACATGACACTATAGGTATGCACATGCTGGTTGTGTTGTTCACGTCGAGTTGTTGTGCTGCTGAGTGATGAGTGTGCCCGGGTGTAGCATAGCTTCACCTCAGCATGGAAGAGCGTGCAGAGTCTTCAATGGTCTTGGTGTTCGCTTGATAGTTCATGTGTCTCCTTTGCTTGCTACTTGGTATGCTTCATGCATTCATCCAACCGCGAGCAAGTCTTCTAGGATGTGCTCCTTATTCATCACGTTCGTCGTGGTGCCATGTCTCATCCATGTACCTATTTTTATAATCGCTCATGACAAGATGAAATAAAATCCAGAAATACCATAGTCTACCATTATGCATTGTCTTTTGTTTTCGGGTGCAGGTGACTGAGAGAGAGGACAAAGCTCTGAAAAAATGCATAGCACATGTCAGGCAGGGATGTGAGGCTCCAGGGAACTTTCAAGAAAAAATGTGTAGAGGTCACTAAGAGGCTGGGATGAGCAGTATGGAATAATAGTGAAATTTTGAGGGATCTGGTTCAGCTGGGAGGTAGATCTGTGAAATTTTTCACGGGAAGGCAGTGCAGGTAGTAGAGGACACTGATAGTGAAAACTACACAGAATTTTAGGGGAGGCGAGGAGTGGACTATGAGCTTACTGGCCAAAAATACGCAGAACTGGGAGGAAGTCATGCTGAAAATGTCTACACAGTTTTCAAGCTGAGC
The DNA here is from genome assembly GCA_000404065.3 of Pinus taeda. Taxonomy (NCBI): domain Eukaryota; kingdom Viridiplantae; phylum Streptophyta; class Pinopsida; order Pinales; family Pinaceae; genus Pinus; species Pinus taeda. The sequence goes on along the minus strand of APFE030620522.1, from coordinate 175,246 downwards.
AGGGTGTCGGGCATCTGGTGGGAAGCCCAGGAAAATTGAGAAATTTTCAGGTTGATCAGTTGGCCGACTGGCAGGGGAACTGACTGACAAAACTGTGCAATTTTCAGAGACAGTGTAATGATATGCATCATGTGCCTATCCCTCTTGTATGCGCAATTTCTTCAGTCAGAAAAGGTAGGGACGCTGGCAGCTTTTGCACAATTTCTGGGAGGTGTGAAGCCCGGGGGCACTACCCGGTCAAGCTCTTTGATTGACCAGTGAGAGGCTTGATGGATTTTTTTTCGGGAAACGCAGATTGAGATGGCTTATTGTGTAACTTCTGCACTATTCTAGGTGAAAATCATCCAGGTCGATTCCAGGATTGCACAATGCAAACTGCTTGGGAGGTAGCCTCAAGCTCTGCGCAATTCTAGGCCGCAGTACTTGGTCACTGAGGGCTGAGACTGGGCAGTCTAGATCAGCGGAGGTTCAGTTGATGGAGGGTGGTTCGGTTGACAGATATTCGATAAAATGGTTAAGTGTGTGAGTGACTTGTGTATACATGACCTTGCGTACAAATACTCAACATGACTTGACGACAAGACATCTCGAACCAACAAGACAACATATGCTAAGTGTGACTGACCAAAGGGTGTGAGTGGCAAGTGTGACGCTTGAGATAGATCATCGAATGACCATGACGAAACTTGCATGAAAGTGATTACAACATTATGTGTGAATGTGATAGATGTTTACATAGTGAACACAACTCAAACACAAACCTTCAACATCACCAGAACACGGTTGCAAGCATGACATAGAAATCAACACGTCGAAGATGGTAGTTGGTCAAACAAGAAAAAAGGAAGCAAGACATGTAAAGGAAACACATAAATTGCCTTTTGTGTTTGCACACATGCATGTTACTGAGGACAGGATGATATGACAATGACAAGCAGTCCTGCAAACTCGACTAAGAGGTTTTCTTTGAAAGGTGTTCTTTACATACCATACTAACCCTTAAGATGATCATGCATTCGACATAGTTTGCATGTGGTTATGATATTTTCCATTACTTGGTCTCTTGGTCCTTCTCCTCAACTCCTTGGGAGTGATCTTAGCATGTCACCTTTTCTTGTAGTCGTTGAGCGATGGATGAACATCGTTTTAGTAAGAAGTGACTATTCTCGGGATGAGGTCATGGGAGGCCCATTTGCGTAGTTCATGAGTGCAAGATAGATAGGGAAACCTGGACAACTCTACGCATTTTTGAGGCACAGGACACTATTGCAGGATGGGGGTCCTAGGAGAACAGCTTTGCATGAATTTTGAGTGAAGTGAAACCCAGGCAGCAGGGAGGAAATACTATGCAGTTCCTGTATGCAAGGCACTGCTATGGGATGGATTCAAGGAGGAAACATTTGCATAGTTTCAGGCTGCAAGGAACACTGATCAGCTGAGGGACAATAATGCACAATTTTTTATGATAGTGGGTTTCGGCTGGGGAAGGACACTAGAGGAAACCACTGGATAGTTTTGGATGCCAAGGGATGTTGGGGTCTCTGTACACTGTGGTGTTTCAACAAGAAAGGAAGGAATTTTGAGGGTTGCAGAAGCCAAGTGCATAATTCCGGGAAGCTAGGTGAGGCTAGGTTGTTCGAGAAATGGCTAAGTGTGAGACCAGTGACATAGATGTAAACAGTGATAGGACTCGACTGTGATGGAACATGGGTACTTAGTGACAATGTAATGTAAAGCATCCATAATTCATAAGACATACTTTTCTTGATGCAACAACATTCATGACAGGAGTGCGTGAAGTGAGTGTGAAACATATCTATTTAATGCAAACAACTCCTACACACAAGTCTTCCCATGAAGTTAAACAACATTCCTTTTGCATGACAAACAACAATCCTTATGCCCAAGATGACACATGCTACATAAAGATGTGAACATGAAGAACTCTTAAGATCAAGGAGGGGAGCTTGAAATCATTAGCTTACCGACAAGTCACCAAGGATGACCGATCGCAGGATCCAAGGTAGGCTTCAAACTTTACATTCGAGCCAAAATTTTGGAGGGTGTTGTAGGCGCTACAACATAGCCCTAAAGGTTAGCTCAATTGGTTGAGTACCCATCATCAAAGCACCTTAATTTTTTATTAAGAGGTCACAAATTCAATTTTCAAAATTCTCTCGGTGTCAGGTAAATGTTCAATTCACTTAAATTTTATAAATCAATGGAAAGTATGCCTTAATTAATTGACCATGCATAGAGGCGATTGCGAATGGGGCCAATGTTCAATTTTTATTTTATTTCATTTTATTTATTTATTTATTTTATTTTCATTTTATTTTTATTTATATTTATTTTTATTTTTATTTTATTTTATTTTTATTGTAGATGCATGCGTTGATTGGTATGGGAGGGTTTTGAGACTCAAATATGACTCACACAAATAATTTGACAAAATTATAACATAAATGTCAAGGGATGAAAATATTTATTATTTTTAAATGTCCTTATCATGGTATTTATTTATCCCCAAGGGTTTGTTCAATTGGTCGAGTACCCATCATCCCACCTTAATTTTCTATTGAGATGTCACAGGTATGCTAAATGCTAACCCCAAGGGACTCAACAATATTTAAACCTATGTTTTATCTCCACCTAACTGAAAGATGCCTTGGGTTTATGGTTTAATTGATCAACCTAAATTTTGGCGGATAATCCTTAAACCTAATATCCATTCTCTTGTAATTTGTAATCCTTGCTTCCCCTTGAACCCTTGAACCCTATAACATTAGTAATATATGGTCTCTAACACTTAATAATTCCTCACATAATCCATATTACCCTAATAATTCTTGAACCCATAAGCCCCAAACCCTTTATAACCTAATATAAATCTACAATCCTCAATATTGAAATTTTAACCCTTGAATCCTTTATCTCATAATATATCATTTAATGTTTCCAATTACTACTTGATACTTATAATCAATTGTCATAATAGCATTTGACTACTAATACCTGTAATTCATTCCAATTTATAACCTTTATAGTCCCTGTCCACTTTAGTTATTATTACATCTAGTTAGTAACACTCATGACTCATTTAATAACAATTAACCCCCTTAAAACCTAACATATAAGCTATAACATATAAACCATGTAACTTATGTCACGTATAAAACTAAACTTCTGGTCCTTAAAATATAAGCACAATACAAAATTTTAATTAATCATTAAACTCAGTACATCCATATATCTCTTATTAGTAACCCATAACACTAATAATCCAGAAATTATATCACTCATATCCCTATATAAATCCATAACCATAACCAAATTTTTTTATATCATATTAGTAGTATAATCCATACTACATATAATGCTTGGTATCGCCAACATTTTTAATGAGTAATCCCTATATTCCATATAACCCTTACTTACAAAATATTTCAATTTTAATCCTTATACATAACACTTGAAACTAAACATTATAACCATTAACATTTATATGTCTAATATAATCCCTAACTTGGACTACATAATCATAAGCATAAAACCTAACCAATAGAAATCAAAGCATATCTCCTACAATATGATCAATTGTCTAACAAGAAACATAAAGCCTAATCCTTATAGCATATAACTTAGAATTTCCATAACCCCTATAGCCCCATCCTTACAATTTTTATAACCTTTAAACCTTATATACCATATCAATCTAACCACTATAAATAACTTCACAGCCTAATAATAATTACTCAATAAACCTTGTAATCCATATAAGATCTATAACCCATTAATACTATATTCTCTAACTGCTCCCCCCTTCCCCCTCATTTGTAACCATTGCATCTCCTAATAATATCCATTTAAGGATAAATCTTAACTATAAAAATACAATGAAAAATTATTTAAAATAAAAATTGTAATATTTATTTAAATTTCAAATATAAATATAAATATTGATATATAAATATACAGGGTGGGGTTAAATGTATTACATAGCTCACTGAAACAAGGCGTTGTCTTGGTTAAGTTAGAAATTAAATAATAGAGAAATGAAACAAAAAATATTAGAAACAAAGAAAACCATAAAACAAGAGAGACACACATATACGTGGTTCACCCATTCTGGGCTACATCCATAGAGAAACAAACAATCCTTCCTTTTTTACTATCAAACAAACTGAACGGATACAGCCTACAACACGTCCATTGTAACTTCCACTTTTCTCTCACATAGTCTCCTCTCTTTTTCTCACAGAATAATAGACAGTCACAATACAATTCCCTCATATAAACCGATGGTTTCCTTCTAGGGAAAAAACCCTAAATTAAAATGAATTCTATCATCACATTTTTTCCTAATGAACGGTCCAGATTGACTACAAAATTACAATATTCTACAAGGAAATTTTCTCAATAAAATTAATTTCGGGGGCGTTTCCCCTAAACATCCACTAGGTGGGGCTCAAAAATTGTGCCCCCCACCCCCTTCCAGAAGTGGTGGGGGGGAAGTCCCCCCCACAGCCCCCTCTCATGGAAGGAGAGCCAAACATGGCTAAAAATAAGATCGTTGAATCAAGAAGATAATCAAGATCCATACCTAAGAAGTTAACCTCGTTCTGCCACGTAAATCAATCCAAGAAGGTCATTTCCTCAAAATATTTGTTAGGGATAATTCACCCATGGTTTGAGCTATAATGATTTGTATCAAGTGTTTTCCAGGCATAGTGCATAGGTGAATTTGGGGTTTTCAAGGCATAGTGCGCGGGTGAATTTGGGGTTTTCCAGGCTATGAGCAATCATACATTACACAAATACCTAGGGTATCACTATCTCTTATTACTCAGAAAAAGAGTAGGAGTAGCTTCAGTCTTAGCTGCCAAGGCTTCTCATTGATGAATACCTTCAGGTAGGTCGATTCCCTGAATCATCCCTTGGGAATATGACGAAGGAAACAAATGTGTGAGAATTTAGGGTTTTGTTCATGACAAAGGCGTGAGAATTTGGGGTTTATTCAATGATCAAGGCACAAACATTTGGGTCTTTTCCTCAACAAAGACATTAATACATGCTTAAAAACCATCATGGAAATGAGGTTATTTGGCAAAAAACCCTAAATTAACATGAATTCTATCATCACATATTTTTCCTAATGAACGATCCAGATTGATTACAAAATTACAATATTCTACAAGGAAATTTTCTCAATAAAATTAATTCCGGGGGCGTTTCCCCTAAACATCCACTAGGTGGGGCTCAAAGGATTGTTGCCCCCACCCCCTTGCAGAAGTGGTGGGGGGGAAGTCCCCCCCACAGCCCCCTCTCATGGAAGGAGAGCCAAACATGGCTAAAAATAAGATCATTGAATCAAGAAGATAATCAAGATCCATACCTAATAAGTTAACCTCGTTCTACCACGTAAATCAATCCAAGAAGGTCATTTCCTCAAAATATTCCTTAGGGATAATTCACCCATGGTTTGAGCTATAATGATTTGTATCAAGTGTTTTCCAGGCATAGTGCATAGGTGAATTTGGGGTTTCCAAGGCATAGTGCGCGGGTGAATTTGGGGTTTTCAAGGCTATGAGCAATCATACATTACACAAATACCTAGGGTATCACTATCTCCTATTACTCAGAAACAAGAGTAGGAGTAGCTTTAGTCTTAGCTGCCAAGGCTTCTCATTGATGAATACCTTCAGGTAGGTCGATTCCCTGAGTCATCCCTTGGGAATACGACGAAGGAAACAAATGTGTGAGAATTTAGGGTTTTGTTCATGACAAAGGCGTGAGAATTTGGGGTTTATTCAATGATCAAGGCACAATAATTTGGGTCTTTTCCTCAACAAAGACATTAATACATGCTTAAAAACCATCATGGCAATGAGCTTATTTGGAAAAAATATCTATCTTTGTGTCAAGCATGGAAGTGGAAGCAATCATGGTGGAAAGTTATTCAATGTTTCCCATTGAACAAATAATTTTAGCACTATACACTAGAATTTTAACTTTTTAAGCCAATAATAGGTTTCATTCTGGGTTCTTGTGAGTTAATATAGTTTATCACCATTAGGGTATATTTACCTTAGTGTCATTTTGACTAGTTTGATGTTTTATATATATCTTGCATAAGATCATCAAGATTTTTTTATTGCATATAATTTTTCTCATTTTCTTTGCATATTATTGTTAACGATTTAACATTTCAAGTATTTTTCAAGAATTCAAATAAATTATGTTTTTGTAATGGATTAGAGAGGTCAAGAATTGAATTATGTTTTTGTATGGCTTAGGGGTTTGTCTAACCTTCCCAGCCTATTGATAAAGAGGCATGGTCTTGTGTTGTAGTGGTATGTCTTGGTAGTTCATGCCCCCTTAGTACCAACTACATATCCAAACCAACATATAAAAGGAACCTAGGGGATTAGTATTAGTGCCTTGTTTGTATATGCAATATATGGTAGATGGTCCATGTCATATCGGAGAAATATCATTCGCATGATGAGAACCATTCCCTGTTGGATGGTTGATTTGAAAATCCAACATATGACAATCCAACTTCCTCACTTTTGAGAAGGTTAGGCAATCTAAGTCCCTCACCCGAATGTTTCCTCACCCCAAGAATGTATTTTTCTCTTTCCCTTTTGCCTAGCCTCTCCCTTGCCCACTTGAATACTAAAACATTATAATGATTTGAAGTGGAATTTGGTTTACTCTCATTCTAGAAAAAATTCCTTCGGGTAGGGATCTTACTAAAACACCCATGGAATTCCATAAGGGAAAGAAACATTTAGAAAAAATGAATCCTTTGTGACATACACTATTATGGTAGAAATAAAGAATAAGACACCTCAATCAAAGGTGGAACAACAAAGACCTATTTTCAAATACATTGAATCCATCATAAGTGCTCAAAACTCTTGTCCATGATGAGGGGAGGTTAATCAAAGGTTTCACGTAGAAGATCATATTGAGATAATACCTCACATTGACATTAAGATAAGGAAATAAAATGATACATATTTTATTAACATAAGCAAACCTTTCTTTCATTCTCATGCAATGAGAAAACCAATCATGCTTTAGTCAAAGGCCATTGATTGGATTATCTCCCATGACCACATAGAGAATAGAACCATCCTAAACGAATAAGGAATATGCATAGGTTCCTATTTTATGTCTGAGGGGAAAATACTATAAGATATTGAAACATTAGGTGTATATGTATAAAAAAAGAGTTAGTTAACAAGCAACATGATACAAAAAAATATTATTTCTAGTCTGTAGGTTGAAGACAAGAGGTTTTTCTATAAATTTGGTAGTGTAAATTCCATTAATAAGTCTAAGGAACCCTATGGTGAGAAGCACTTCATACATTTCAAATATGCTTGGTTACCATTGCATGCACCATGGTTACCATTAGTCACATGGTTACCATTACCCTTTCAAACCAAGTATCTTATCCTTCATCATAGAAGTAGTAGTAATAAGAAGTTCTACAAATGACTCATTTTTTCTCGAGATGAATTTGGCCTTCAAACTTGAAGAGGAACTCAACCTGTTCTTCACTATAACCTTGTCATGTCAAAATAATCCATGAAGGAATTCCAATGTATTTTTATTCCTTTTATTATAAACAACTTTATTGTAACAAACCAAATTGATCATATCTCAGATGCATAACAATAATCAAAATCAATCATAGGAATTAGCAACACATCTTATCTAATGCAATCATAATTACAAGCCATCATATTTGAAAAAATCCTTAGACATACAAGATATTTTACATTGCAGTATAATATATAACAGTCTTCTCTTGAACATGTATCCTCCTTGCATTTGATCAAACCTGAAATTTAATCAATACATTATGTTTTAGGATGCCAAAAATTCAGGTCACAAGATCACATATCTTCCTTAGCAACTTTGTCATAATTCAATATTAAAAATTGTGATGATATTTCCTTATATCCTATCAAATATTCTAGGGTTTAAAAAAACCTAAGCCCAAATTATCCTATTGTATATAAGTATCAAGACAAAAAGGAAATAGGATCTTTGTGCCATCATATAGCAAGAGAATCACCCTTAATCATGTGATTTCTTCCTAATTCTAGCTTCATTGAATGAGGTAATATTTTGTTTTATTCTGGTAGGAACAATGACACTTTATCATATAAGACTCCATATTTTAGAGAAAGTTAACACTTAGCTCTATTTTTATTCATCCTTGTTAATGCATCAAATATTTTCAAGGGGAAATTTAGGGAGCTTTATTAGGGAAAATTTAGGTATTATAATTGCATGGATTGCTCACTGCGAGAATTTTTATGTTTGGGCTATTAAGAGCCTTGTCTTGTTATGTTAATATTTTGTCAGTCTAGGAGTCTAGTAACCCCACGAACTAATTTTATTTTTGCATTAAGAAAGAACATTGATATATACAAGGAGAGGGAGACTATTGGCATTCAACTCCCAATGTATCTTCATCTTCCAATTTCCTTTATTTTTCTATTTACAATATTTACATGGATTTTCCTAATCCCAAAGATTAGGTGTCAACATATTTCTTAACAAAGGTTCCATTACAACAGCTTCTAGAGTTGCATTTGAATTTTCTAACCGAAGTCAATGCAATTGATTGATCTTTCCCAAAAGCTTCCCCAAGGGAAATCTGGTATAGCTCCAGGCAGTAATATAAAAACTTGGATTGCTAATAATATCATCTCCACCACTTCGTCCTAAAAAATGACTCGATTTGATCCAATAACTTGACTCCTAATACAATAAGATTTAGACCTTCAATATAATAACCAGATTTGGAAAGTATGCGATCCTCAAAAGTAACACCAGTTTGGCTCCTAAAAAATTTAAGGAATTTAGCCTCTTAAGAAAGAATGGCCTTTAATTCTAAAAATAACTCAACTTCTCAATTATCTCGTCTCCTTCAAAATCATTGTAACAATTTTTTATTCCTCCAAATGCTCGCACATGGATTTTACTGGTATGATTCAAAGACTTGGGGAAAAAATACAATCCTTTGATTGAATTTCACATCTAAGGATTTCTTATTTCCGCAGATTTTACACAAAGGCCTTTTTCCTTCTTGAGGGCATCTTGAGGGCTTCTCGGCCTTCCTGAGGGAATCCTGAGGCCTTCTCAGCCTTCCTGATATTAGCCTTGAGGCCTCTGACCCTTTATAACTAGACTAAGCCATATTTTCAACCTACTTGTGGTAATACTAAAGAAATTCGGTCCCTTGACATAAGCTTTGAAATTTCAACAAAATTTAGACTTTTGATCTCATATTTGATCATAGAGAGATATTTTTCCAATCTTATTTTAAACAAAGATACAAATATTATATACTCCTTCCTTTTCAGAAATAGACTAGGATTTGTTTGGCTAAACCTTAGAGGAACAAACTAAATTCTTCAAGGCCTACTCTCAAACCTTCTTTCTGATTCCATGTTTATTTTCATAGGATCTTCTAATTGATAATTATATCTTATGATTTCATACGTTAATCTTTTCTTTCTTTCAAATTCATCATAATGCTATTACACAAAATATCTTCAAAAATAAAACAAAATTGACAGTAGGATTTGTTGATGGTGCTAGAAACAACCAACATATATGGGGTCTCCCCGATATGAAGTCCCAACCAGACCTCGCACCTTTTGGGATAGGATACCCATCCTGAACAAAGACACAACTACCATTTATTCTTAGATATTTTCCTTGGCTATAATTATCAACATAAGTGATCATACACAAACTTTGAGATAAGAAAGTTGACACTGTGAAGCATCCAATTGAAATGTATATAAGGTTCTTACATGAAAGGAGTAGAAAGAGTGAGACTTTAAGATAAAATTAATAGTAATATTCTATTAAAGACACACAAGAGCATAGAAATAATCGTTTGTTAACCTACAAAACAGTTCATAAGGTAACAACAATCATAAAAGCAAGTAACAACACACATTGAACAAGATGTATACTAAAGCCTATGAAATAGTTCATTTTCTTTAGTATATATGAACATACACATATACCACAAACATTCAAATAATAGTCTTACAACATCCATGATACATGCATGAAAGTGTGTCGAATCTAAGAACTCCAAGATATTAAGTGAAAGTTCCAAGTACACAATCAAAATGATGCAACACTAGCCCCAATATTGGAACATTAAGCCACCACTTATTTCTCCAAAGAATGATCTTATTTCCTATGCTAAGCTTGAGAAGACAAGGTGAAAATTCCATTTTCTTGAGCTATGAGGGTATATTTATAACAAATCAAGTGACTATTCACCTCCCATGTGAATATTGACCTCCCTCATGACTCTTGAGCTCCCATATGCCTTTTGATATCCTAGATGACTCTTGGACTTCCTAGTGACTTTTTACATTCCATGTGTGACCCTTGGGCTTCCACATGTTTTATATTTTCCAATTTTCGAAATTGCATAATTACATTTGACCAATAATGTGGCAAAGTACATGAGACAAAACAACACTTTTGTGTTGACACTTTGAAGAGCTACAATTTGGTGACTGTGACATGAGACTTCATTATAATGTGTCAATGCCAAGTTCTTATCTTTGCATTTATGTCTTCAATCTTCAGAATATATATGACTTGTGATTCATATTCACCCTCCAAAGGATCTTGATAAGTATTGGAACCTTATAAGTCAACATGAGTTTCCATATCTTTGTAGTGGTTCAATGTTCCTTTACTCCTGCATGATAGCATCTTTGTGTCTTATATCCACAAGTGTCTTTCTTGTAACTTGTTTTTAATGACCTCCTTGAGAATCATATTTCCATGATAGGATGATATCACTCGCAATTGAAATTCACTCATGGTAAGACAACATTAGTCTCAAATCACCTATTCTATATTTGTTTGCTCATGTGAGATGCTCACTATGATGGGACAGTGCATAAGGACTAAGGGAGAGACCTTCTTGAGTATATAGAATAAAGTCCAGAAGAAGGGGATGGAGTTTTAGGCACTAGAAGTGCACATTGTGCATGGAAAGAGAAAAATGTAAGGCTCTGCATAGTGGGAAAGTCTAGGAGACAAGGGTGGCATTCTTGGGCATTGTTACTATGCAATATGTAGTTGATTGAGAAGAGGGCTCTAGGTATTGCATAGGCTTCCACTTCAATGGCCAAGATATGACCCCATTGTCCACTAGGAATGCATAATGCATAATGAAGGAAGGGTTGATCAAGGCTTTGCACAATGGTCAAATGTAAGCATCAAGGGTTGGGTGAATGTGCTCTAGAGATGCACAATGCGCAATGTGAAGTGATTTTTCCTCAAGATGGGCACAATCCACAGATTCAAGAGACAAGGGTCTCACCAATGAGGCTTAGGATTTCTCAGTGCACAATATACTTGACTATGGGATGAATGTGCTGATGGATTGTGCAAGATGTGAAGACAAGGTAAAAATCCTAAATTGACTAATTGTAAGATCAATATGACTAGAGAGAGATATTTAGAGCATACAAATGACTCCTAAACATGACCACACATGCATATACCATCAATTGCATGAAAATAATATAAAAAGTAGCCAAAACCAACATATATATATATATATATATTGAAATGACAACAAAAAAACTCCAACTGCAAATATTTGGATGCAATCCTTTATGATACAAGTGTCAAATGCAACCAGAAAGCATGTTATGCCATGGGAGTGTATCTAGCACATGTTCTTGTTATAGAGAGGATCAACTAATGCAAGATAATGTGCTAGAGTTTCCTCTTGAAGGTGTGCCAAGGTTCTCTTAGGATATGTGAAAGAAAGTGAAAGTGACACATTCAAGATTGCAAGAAACACATGCAAAAAGAAAATAAAACACAAGTGACGCATGCAAGAATGAAAGCAAGCAAAAGAGACACTTGAAAAAGAAAAAGCAACACTTGAGAAAATCACCCAAAATATGGAACATTTTCAACCAAGAATTATCCTTATTCTCTAAGAATTCTCGCAGAGATCCAAAACAAATAATGAATGTGAAAATGAGCTATGGGTTGGACTCTTTATATAGGGAGATCAAACATTCCGTTAGGCTTAAGGTTTGTGACTATGTTTAGTGCATGTTGGGAAACTAGGAGTCAAGAGTGAATTGATTATCACTAAGAGGTGTGGAAATACTAATTTGAAGAAGTACGCTCTCACTATAAACAAAGAGTGTGCAATCACTATTTGTTGAGGATTCCCTTACATTGTCACTGGGAACTACATAATCATTATCTATAGAGGATTCCCTTACACTATCACTGGGAGATGCATAATCACTATCATAGGGAATTTCACAATCACTATTAACAAGGACATGGAAATGACTACCAGTTAGGAGTGTGCAATGAATGTTATCAAGGAGTGTGCAATCACTTCTAACAAAGAGTGTACAACATTGTCACTATCAAGTGCGCTTGGCCTGTCTTGGAAAGTGTGCTTGTGAAGACATCAAGAGTTGGGAACATGAAAAAAAGTAGTTACAACACTTACAATTCATAAAGGAATACTTGAACACATAAACAACGTGACCGAGCATGACAATAATGGCATAAAACAAAAGATGGCATGATCATAACGAGACTCCAAAATTTGAAGGTATGAAAGATTTGGAGGGGGGTTGTAGTAGCTACAATGCTTGGTGACATGCTGGAAGAACCCCACCTTATTTTTTTAGGTATGAATTTATGCACAAGGTCTATCCTTCAAGAATTATTGTTTGATCATCTTAAAGATTACCCTAGCTTCCTTAGCCTATTTTTAGATGTATTTTTTAGATAGATAAGAGAATCATAAATCCGCTAAATCTTTCATTTGGAATGAGTCGTATTTTTTGTGTGAGCATCATGGACTCATAAGATATTTATGCCAAAACAAAGAAATGGATTCAAAGTTAACCAAGCATTGCTAGTAGTCACAATCCCTCTTTTAAAAATTTCTCTACATTACTTCAAAGCCAAACAAAGTGGATTTCACACAAAATATTATTAAAACAAAACATCTGCAAAGAAGTGAAAGAAACATGACATGACATAGAAAGAAAGGGAAAAATCAAATAACATGTAAAAATTTGTAAGGGAATGCAAAGAAAAAAACTTCAATGAGAAAGAGGATGCAAGAAAATTTATTTTAATGTGATGCAAAAGTGACTAGAATGCAACTAAACCTAAATTATAATCTATCTAACTAGAAGATTAGGATAATGTGAAATCAAAATTCCAATGCAGCCACAAGAGTTGGTCCCAACCTGCAAGCATAAAGATATAAATTATTTGTGAAAACATAAAATAGTGTGCAGAAATAAGAATACATGCTTGAATCGCTTGCACATAAATATGAAGGTCACATTTGCAGGCATAAAAGTGTGACATAACAACTTTCTTTAACTAGTCTACAAATTTCCCTTGTTGATTAGAACAATGATCATACAAACCTTGAAGTTTTCTCGTGAATGTACATTCGTTCATGTTTTTAGTCTTAGAAGTCATAAAAAAGGTTGAAACTTATTATTAGCAATGGAGCTTTCCATGTATGATTCTTCTAACCATTAAGTGATTGGACCATGATATTCTGAACAACCAAATTTTAAAACCCCAAAATTCTTGGAATAGTGAACTTCCAATTAGCATAGTCGAGTCATGGGGAGAATCTCACAAAGATAACATAACTTGATCTCATTTAGAAACATTGTCAAGATCATGAAGACCTGACATAACCATCAACAAAAGCTGAAGTGACTCAACTATCCTACAAGTATCTAAACATTGAAATGATAAATCATAAATATCAATGGGCTCAACAAGATCAACCAATGTAAAACAAATATCATCAGATGTACTAGTGGGAAATTGATTAATTGAGTGATCATTGTTAGAACCACTGTTATGATTAGATTGGTAAATTGGCATATAATATTCTCAATTCTCGATTGGTTCCCTTTATATCTGATTATATACCAGACCAACAATATGAAATATTTGGGAATTAAAAACAATTGTTGGCATCATAAATCCGGGAAACCAATTAGGACACTAGGCTGGAAAAATATTAGAAGAATGTGTCAAATAAAATTTTGTATTCACATCAGCATGGGAAATTAGTTTTCCGGCACACGAGCTTTGCTTCATCAGATGATTCAAGAATTGAATGACACTCAAGAGGATTGATTGTGCTAGAAAAGTGATTAACTTCATAACATACGCAAGAGAGATAAGAAACTAATCATCCATAGAAGAGTTTGACAGGGGGGAATAGTTTAATTGTTGATAATATTAGTCTTGATAATCACAATGACAATATTTAAAGTTGTGTACATCTTTGAAAGATATGCACTCCAACCCCGAGTTTGGTACAAAGTATTTGCATGAAGAAGAATTAGCCAAACATGAATATTTAAACTAATCATAAACTTTATTTTGAGGAATAAGAAAAAAATCTTTAAAATATTGAAAATCCTTCAAGAGTGACTTCACATCTAGTGACACAATACATAGAAATAAATTATGTGAAAAAATTATAATCTGATTTAATTTGAAGATCTCATCAAGATTACAAGAACCTGACATAACCATCAACTAAAATTGAAGTGCCTCGACTTCTTGACAAGTCCCTGAACTTTCCAATGTTGGATGATTGGATTTTGAAGGCATGGTTAGGTCAGAATTTGTGTGAGGATATCTATCATCATTTATTTCAGCAAGAACAATATGAATCAAATGGCAATTGTTGGAACCAACAATTTCATTGGATGTTTGAACATCACCAAATAGATTGTTCAAATTGTAAGAAACATGTTCAATAATTACCACAACATATTGTTCATCATGGGAAACCTTACCACCTTGTGTGGACTTTATATATAATTCATCAAAATGTGAATTAGAAGAAAATTCCATATGAGTTGATTTATTACACACATCTCGACACAAGGGTTGGTGATCCAAGGAAGAAATTCCTATGAGAAAATTTTCTATGAATAGATTAGATTCTAGATCAAAACATTGAAAATATAAGTCTTGTTGTGAAAACAATAGATCATCCAATGTACTTGTGAAATCATCACCATGTGTAGTAATGGAGTTACTATCATCGAGATGATGGTTGCTCAAGACCTTATCTTGGCTAAGAGCTTTAGTTTCATTGAATCAATTGCTAACATCAAAAGGTCCTTGATCAACCAAGAATTTAAAAACATCATCTTTGCATGAAGGAATGTGAAAAATGGAAAAGATATGGAAAGAGTCTTCATCCTTTTGATCCTCTACTTGTGAAATGTGACCACCTTGTACCAAATTACCACTTGGACTAGTAGATTGAAAATCAAGAATACTTGGAGAAATTACTAGTGGAGTGGATTGATTAAGAAAATCAAGGTACAAAGGGTCATGAGGTGTACATGATAGGAGATGAAAGGTATCCCTTGAAGAAACAATACTCTCAATTGTATCGGATTCAAGATTTAAATTATGCATGTTAATGTCACCTAGAGAAAGCAATGGATCAACCTTCACGCTAGGATCCATGAGATTATGAGAACATTAAAAGTTTTCTTGGATAGATTATTGATCATTGAAAACATGTGAATATGGAAGAAGAATATTAGGAACTTGATTTTGGGATTTCCCAAATTGCACTGAATACTACCTTGTTTGTTAATGAAAAAGGAGGAGAAGGGACAAAAAGGGGGGAAGATTCCTTCTCTAAATTTAAGGTGTCTCGTGACTGGGAAAAGTTGGAAAAGAAAAATTTTGGATGAGATTTGAATATGTTTTAGATTCAAATTGTTCAATAGAGATTTGAACCAAACACTGAAACTTTTCACCCATGAAATACCAATCCACATCTTCTTTAGAAAATTCATATAAAAGGTGAAGAATTGATCAAGAAAATCTTCTAACGATTCATTAGATTTGATTCTAAGCTAATTGATCCCTATAAACACATCTTTATAATTGTACCTCTCAAAAGTTTGATGAATCTCTTTAAAAAGTTGTTCAAACGAATGAATAGAAGCAAATTGTAAGGTATGACACCATTACTTAACACGAACTTCGAATATGAGGATGAATAATCTGCAAGTGACGTCTTCAAAATTCACTTTATGAAAATAAAAAAACTAAGAAACAAAATTGTATGTTTGATTATAGATATTCCATCCTCACCACTAAACTTCAAATGTTACAAGTCATGAATTAGTTCCGTGAGGATTGTAATTTTTCCACTTTTAGCAAAACATCCCAAGATTATGATTTGGGAATGAGCCATTTCAAGATGAATATTCAAAAAAGACTCAACATTCTCATCTTGCCATCTAGCCTTCCTTATAGCACCAGAATATTGACAATGCTAGAAACAACCAACATACTGGGGGTGTCCTTGATATGGAGCCCGAACTAAAACTCACAGCATTTGGGATAGAAGCCCCATCCGAAAAAAAAAAAAAAAAAAAATCTCATATGTTATTTATTCTTAGACATTTTCATTGGCTGCAATTATCAACATAATATATCATACACAAACTTTGAGATAAACAAGTAAGTTGACACTGTGAAGCATACAATTGCAATGTATATAAGGTTCTTCCACAGAAATAGTAGAAAGAGGGAGCCTTTAAAATAAAATTAATAGTTCTATTCTCATAAATACACAAGGGAGCATAGAAAGAATCACTAGTTAACTTGTAAGATAGTTCACAAGGTAACAATGATCATTGAAATCAAGTAACAACACACATTCAACAAGATGAATATCAAAGCCAATGAAATAGTTCATTTTCTTTAGTATGTATGAACACAAACATATACTGAAAACATTAAAAGAATAGTCTTACAACATCCATGATACATGCATTAAAGTATTCCAGATTTAAGAGCTTCAAGGCATTAAGTTAAATTTCTAGGTACACAATTACAATGATGCAACACTAGCTCCAATAGTGGAACATTAAGCCACCACTTGCTTTTCCAAATAATTATCTTCTCTCCTATTCTAAGCTTGAGAACCCAAGGTGAAAATTCCAGTTTCTTGAGATATGAAGGTTTATTTATAACAAATCAAGTGACTATTCACCTCCCGTATGACTCTTGACCTCCCTCATGACTCCTGAGCTCCCATATGACTTTTGAGCTCCTACATGACTCTTGGACTTCCTAGTGACTCTTTACATTCCATGTGTAACCCTTGGGATTCACACATAAGTTAGATTTTCCAATTTTTGGAATTACATAATTACATTTCATCAATAATGTGGCAAAATACATGAGATAAAACAACATTCTTTTGCTGACAGGCTTTGAAGAGCTACAATTTGGCGACTATGACATGAGACTTCATTGCAATGTGTCAATGCCAAGTTATTCTCTTTGTTGCTATGTCTTAAATATACATGATAGATATGACTTGTGATTCATATTCTCCCTCCAAAGGATTTGGATAAGTATTGGAATGTTCTAATTCAACATCAGTTTTCATCTCTCTATCGTGGTTCAAGATTCCTTTACTCTTGCATGATAGCATCTACGTGTCTTATTTCCATAAGTCTCCTTCTTGTAGCCTATTTTTGATGACCTTATTTAGAATTATCTTGCCTTTATAGGATGATATCACCTACAAATGAAATTCACTCATGACAAGACAATGTCAGTCCCAAATCACCTATTTTATCTTTGTTTGCCTAAGTGGGATGTTGACTGTGATGGGATAGTGCACAAGTATTGAGGGAGAGGCCTTGTTGAGCACAAATTACATAGTCAAGAGGCAAGGGATGGAGTTCTGGGCACTGGAAATGCACATATTGCAATGACAAGAGAAAGAGGCAAGGCTCTGTGCAGTGGGAAAGTCTGGGAGAGAAGGGTGACATGCTTTGGAATTGTGACTGTGTAATGCACAATTGATTATAAAGGGGACTCTAGGTATTGTTTAGGTTTCCATTGCAATGGCCAAGAGATGATTCCACTGTCCACTAGGAGTTTGTAATGTGTAATGAAGGAATGTAGATTAAGGATTTTCACAATGAGCAAGTGTAAGAAGCAAGGGTTGGGTGATTGTGCTCTAGTGATGCACAATGCATAATGTTAAGGGAGATGTCCTCAGAATGGGTGCAATGCACAAATTCAGGAGACAAGGGTCTCATCACTAAGGCTTAGGAGTGCGTAGTGCACAATATACTTGGCTGCAGGTTTAATGTGCTCATGGATTTCATAAGATGTGAAGACAATGAAAAACTCCAAAATTTACTAAGTGTAAGATCAGTGGGACTAGAGAGAGAGAGAGAGAGAGTAGGAGCATACAAAAGAGACCTAAACATGAACACACACGTATATAAAATCAAGCACATGATAAGAATATACATAGTACCCAAAACTGACATGTATGCATTCAAACAAAATAAAACAACAATTATCTCCAAGTGCGATACTTAGGATGCAAGCCTTTACGACACAAGTGTCGACTGCAACCAGAAAGCATGTTATGCCATGGGAGTGTATCTAGCACGCATTCTTATGATAGATAGGATCAACTAATGCAAGAGAGTGCTCTAGAGTTGCTTCTTGAAGGTGTTCCAAGATGCTATAAAGATATGTGAAAGAAAGTGAAAGCGACACATGCAAGAATGAAGCAAGCAAAAGTGACACTTGCAAAATAAAAAGCGACATTTGAGAAACTCACCCAGAATATGGGGCATTTGCAACCAAGAATGCTCCTTATGATCTAATAATGCACAGATTTCCAAAGAAAATAATGAATGGGATCAAAATGAGCCCTAGACTAGACTAGACTCTTTATATAGGGAGATCATACATGCAATTAGGGTTAATGTTTGTGAGTGCACTTAATGCATGTAAGGAAACTAGGAGTCAAGAATGAATTGACTTCCACAAGGAGGTGTGAGAGTACTGATTTAAATAAGTACACTCTCATTGTCAACAAGGAGTGCGCAATCACTATCTGTAGAGGATGCCCTTACACTGTCACTAGGCACTGCATAATCATCATTAACAAATATTTCATAATGACTGCCAGTTACGAGTGTGCATTGATTATTAGCAAGGAGTGCACAACCACTGTTGACAAAAAGTGCACAACACTGTCACTATGAAGTGTACTTGTCCTATCTTGGAAAGTGTGCTTGTGAAGACATCTAGAGTTAGTCGAAAGAAAATAATTGTGACACTTAGAATTCCTGAAGTAAGACTTTAACACTTAAACAAAATGACCGAGCATGAAATTAATGGCTTAAAACAAAAGATGACATGGTCATATAGAGGCTCCAAAATTTGAAGGTAGGAAAATTATTGGAGGGGGTTTGTCGAAACTACAATGGAATCATAAAGAGATATATAAACAAGGAATACAAGTAATTACCCCGGGAAAACCCATTTTTCGAAAAAACCCAAAAACATTTTCCTTAGAGAAATTATTCAAGGCAACATAGATACATATAAGTCAAACATAAAGTCAAATTGACACCCTAGTCACACCTAGTCAAACTGCCCAAAAATAGGTCTTCCCATAATTTGACCCTTTGCCCAAGATACAAGTCTGCTCATATTTGGTCCTCTACGCAAGAAATGAGTTTGCTAAAATTTGATCTTCTGCCCAAGAACTTTTTTTTCTCAGAGATTTGGTATGCTCATCAAATGACTATTTTTCTACCTCGGAGATTTTATTCTTTCTTGGATTTTCTCTCTCTACTTAACCACAGATTTTGTCCTTCTTCTTTGCCTCAGATGACCCGAATTTCCTTTGTACATATGATTATTTATTTCTTGGATGAGGTCAAAGTCTTTATTTATACTCTTCTAAGAGGCCAAATGGGTGTGACCAAAGGGGAAATATGACCTGACTTCTTAGAGGGACGAATTTATGATTTGGGGCCAAGAATTTAATATTAGAAATTTAAAATTTCTCTTTTGAAAGTGACATGAAGAACATGTCTTACATAATTCAAGGGCTAAGATATTAATTATGAATATAAAACATAGCTACAAAAATTCAACATTGTCAAGTTCTTAAGGAGAATAAGAGACATTATACAACAATTTGTTATCAATTCTCCCCTTGGTGAGTGGTAACATTGCTAATATTTCATACAGTGGAAAAGAAGTTGACCTCAAAAGGAATATGGATTAGTTGCATAGGGGTCCTAGCCTAGTGATGAGGATGAACTTTGATGAGGTCTTAGCAGTTTTACTCTTGAAAATCACAATTGAAATACACATTTTAAATTTCATATTTCTTTCCTAACCTAAATTAAGTCACAAGCTTTTGAAAAGATTTAAGATCCATCATGCATAGCTCACATGCATATGATTAATTTATGACCAAATTCTTCGACAAAATGAAAATATTTACTAATTCACCTCATCCAGCTATCAATAGATTACAAGAACAATTTCATAAAGCACATTAGAGAAAGGACAATTCCCTCACATACCCTCATGCTATGAAAAATTGTATCTTCAAGCTCACCTAATTAAGTGTAAGTGCACTCATCAAACCATCAATCCATTATTCCCCTAGAATATTAGGGTGTTGACCCAAAATCAAAGTAACTCAACACAATTTGGATCAAGCATCAAGAATAAATGTTTGCGGTAAAAGAAAACAAAGAAAGGCAAAGACAAACATATTTTCCTTTGTATATAGATGTAGGGATTCCTATTACATGTTAGCATTGGAGTATCCTTATATTCCCTTGATCTAATGCCTAGATCAATTACAAATCAACCACCCAATTTTTGCATATGGACATTCGAATCTTAGGAATTCACTTATTTGGAATGTTTCCAATATCTCACCTAGTTGACACAAGGTAAGCTCCAAGGAGTATATAACCCTTCCCATGATGATCAAGGGCCTAATCTAACCGCCATGCTATAATTGTGAGCAAAATGAATATATTGGGGAATATATTACATCACATTGTTATATATTCTATGAAGTGACTATAACCTTCTTAGTCTTCTTATAAAACCCAAGATTTCGACTATGAAGCCAATCACCAACTCAATATTTGGGATTCCAGTGGCACATTTTAGAATCTCTCTTCTATGACCTAGTTTATTCATCCATGATATAAGAATCATTATCAAATAACCAAACAGAACATGTAACATCATAATAGACAATATACCACATAAATTTACAACTAAATAACAATAAATTAAAAACAACTACAAAGAATGATAAAAAATGAATTTCTTACAATTGGAGAAGGTGTGTGTTTTTCAACCCAACCATAGGCTTAGTTATGCATGTTATTACCTACAATTATCCACCTCCTAGCCCAACTATCATACCATTAGGGAAAAATTGAATATCTTAATAACATTCCTAGTTGTGAAAAACACTTTTCTTCACAAGAAAACAATTGTAACAATCCCATACCCATTGAAACAAGATTGTCACAAATTGTCCAAATGCCTTCCCAACTGATTGTAGCTACATAAGGGAGCCCCTTCACTGCCCATGCATTCCATCAATTTCCTCCCCTCCCAGTGCCTATTATCCAATCCATCTATCATCAAATTCATAGCCCCCTTTTTCTTATTTTAGGTTTGAGTTTTCCTACATCAAATTTACAGTCAAATTCAAAACTTTTCATGCCCAAACACTCATATATGTTCCCAAATTAGATTTGACATTTCTTTGGAATCAATTTTGGATATTCAAATAAGTTTTTTTTTCCTATAAATACCAATAGAAAACCAACTTATGAATCTATTGAGATATTTTCATTGATTTCAAAGCAAGGGTGATGTTGAAACCAATAGATGAAAGAAGGGCTTCAACTAACAAATAAGAAACATATTGTACAATTTATATTGAAAAATACAAAGAAGACAATTTTTCCATTAGGCTATTCATATTTTTATTCTTATATGAGTGCAAATGCTTATATGCCTAGATATTCATCTTTATTTATGTCAAGTGCCCTTGAAAAATACAACTTCAAGTACATCCAAAGATGGGAACGTTTTTTACGAAACAACACAATTAGATGGTATTGTTTGAAAGATTGTAGAATTCAACAATGCAATGGAATTTGATGAGGGGCAATGACTACTAGTTGGCAAAGGATTTGTTTCAATACCATGTGATCAGTTTGCAAGTTTGAAGGATCCATTTATGTGGTGGAACCTATGTGGATTTGGGTGGATTTGTATCCATATTCATATCTAAAACGTGGATCTATGAATTCGGCATTGGGAACCCATGGATCTGGTAACATAGATAAATACTTCATGCTCCCTAAGAAAGGAGACTATGGAAATTGATTCAAACCAATCCCAATGCAAGGGGGGCCACTAATTCAAATAGGATGAAGGGAAGTAATGAATGATGATTCTTGGATGAACTCACAAAGAAACATACTCAAAACACTAGGAAAGAGAGTTTCTAAAATACCTAACTATAGGCTCAACTATGCCTAACTCTTTCTACTTAAAATTCCCATTTCCATAACCAATTATTATCTTTAAGGATTATTTTATTTTTGTTTTGTTGAACGCGTAATTCACTAAGGGTTTTGGGCGTGGAATATGAAGGGTCATTGGATTCCAAGAGACCTTGGAAGATGAATCCAAGGGTCATGGAAAATTTATAAATGTACATCATTGTGAATAATAAATGTAATTCAATGTTTTATCTTTCATATCTTGTCTCATTGGATTCCAAGAGACCTTGGAAGATGAATCCAAGGGTCATGGAAAATTTATAAATGTACATCATTGTGAATAATAAATGTAATTCAATGTTTTATCTTTCATATCTTGTCCATTATTATCTATACGGTGTTTAAAGTAGGTCTACCAAAAAGATTCAGTTTTAACTAGTGAAAGCTTTATTCCGCATGCAGTCCTATGCTTGTCAGACCTAAGAGTTTATTCTACTCTTGCTTATATGTGGTAGAAAACGTCTCTGTGGTTTTCAATAATACTCTTTTTTCTGACTCTTGGAATTGGGTGTGATCTACCCATCTGCGTGCTAGGATTCCCAGACCTGTCTCCTATTCTAGCGCGTGTTACCCACGCCCAGACTTATCTGTCTTCAGATTCCTAACTGGTTCTGTATTTCAGCCTTTCAGCTCTATCAATTTTCTCAAAATTGAGCATATTTCTATTCCTAGTCATTTGTTACTTTGTCATTCATGACCACTTGTGTTACCTGACTACCTGAATTCCTCGACAGTTTCGTTGTGGGTTGAACCACTTCACCATCTCCTAGCTGGAATTACCTGACAATTAAGATGCATCCTACCAAGATTCGTCTAAAATAAAGAATGGAGTGTTGTTGAAATTCCTTGCAAATCACATTCACTTTCTCTTCTTTCAATATTTGTTGGCATACCAGGTAGAGGCTAAAGTATGGACTTGGAAAGAAGAAGCTCTTAAGTCTGCGACGTACAGGGTTGTGATGACCAGAAGGATAAAATTTGTGATGGGTGGAAGCCATCAAAAGTACTTCCCTAAGGGAACTAAGCCACTTCCATAGTAGTAGTGTCATTTGCCATTTCCTCTCTTGTTTTTCCTCCTCCTGCCAGACAGACGAGACAAGAGATACAAAAAAAGCCATGGATACCATGGTATCCATCTGATGGGGAAATATCTTCAGCTTCAGAATTTGTGTTATTGAGTATTTGATTTCCTCCAGTAGGTTTTAAACGAGAGTCAAGAAGTGACTCCTCCTCAGGGTGAGAGCTTAGAAGCATTCGCTAGACACAGTAAATCATGGTAAGATCCCTCAAATTCACTTGGACTTTGGAGTGAAATTTTGAGCTTGAGCATGCCACTGAATTCATCAGAAAACCCGCACGCTCACCAACCCTTCTCAGACTTTGTATCTCCCATTTTTCTCTTGCATGCATGTCCAAAATTATCCTTTTACTCCTCGTGCTTGTTCGTTGCTTGACCATGAGCCTCTCAAAATAAAATAGAATTGATGGGGTGAGCTTCAGTATAATCTATAGGTAAAACAAAAACAAAAAAAATTTACAGCCCGAAGACACATAATTATCGTTCTTTCATGTATATTTCTATTAATTTCACAGGATCTGATTAGAAATGACACCACTGTGTCTATAGTTCAACTCGTAATTCTAGCTAATGTGATTTCAGAATATTCCAAAGGATGCCTCCAATTGTGTGATGATACTGCCCGTTAGCTATCATCTACACGTCAGTAGTGGTGAGTACTCATCTATGTGTGCCGGTCTGTTGTAAAACCTGATTTTGAAGGATATCAATAGTAATTTATGGCCTTTGATATTGGCTCGGGGATTTAGTTGCAAATGTTGCAGTTGTTATGCAGGGTCTATGTTTAAGATACTTATTGGGTTGGAGAGTTCACTTGTAATGCATATGACCCATGAATGTTCATCTAGTTATTAACTTCATTTCCACGTCGGTATTATTGCTTCATTTTGAGTTTATATGGGCTCTATGTCGCAAGCGATTCTAAGAAATGGTTTTGAGAATATATGATGCAACTTTGTTTATTTTGAATTCACAACACGATTAGCCTTTATTTTTTGAAAAATGGGAAGACCGGGTGAAATATTAGAGTTCTTGAAAATTTTGATACATTTTATTTTTGATGATACATTAAAAGTCAATAAAGTCATTCTCACTAACATCCAAACTTGTTTACAAAATGCACAAAACAAATTTGTTTTTTTGCAGCGTGAGTCACTGCTACAATGAGATGAGTTACAACAACATAATCATCATTTTGAGATTTTTATTATTCAAATAAATCCTTTGTTTGAGTTTGAGACAAACTCCCAACAAATTCCAAAAAAAAATCAAATCAATGAGGTTGAAGTTGAGTCAGTGCCCAATGCAAAAGAAGATTTGCATGCAAATGTAGAAATTCAGCCTACACTTCCCAAGTCCATCATCAAATCTTCAGAAAAACTTGTCAACAACAAGCAAAAAACAAGTCTTGGATATGAAAAGGAGGTGTCCTTTCATATTCTAGACTATACCAAGCCAATACAATTTCAAAGTGTTAGTTTTCTTCAGGAAGGTTCATATTCATCTAGTCTAGATCCAGCTCCTTCACATTCATAGTCAAAGATTATCAAATGCCAACACTGTAATCGAGTTGGCGATGTGAAAGATACTTGTTTTGATCTTCATCCATGTGACCATTGTGGTTAGCTCACTCATCATTCAAACAAATGCCTCAAAAATAGGCCTCCTATAAGAACAAAGATTCACCTTGGATGGATCACTTCTTGGCAATGGGCTTCAACAACCAAGAAGATATTTTAATCATATCATAGAATTTTTTCTTGAGTATTAAAAATTATTGAAGTTGAGTTTTCTTCATCTTCTCACCTTTTATATGATAGGGGGGAATTGGTGGTCATCTACAAGCTTCATAGATACATCAAGCGAGCCTGAGGCATAACCTGAATCTGTTGCCTGAGCCTACAACCATAGACATCCATACCAAGATTCAAAGTTGTATCTAGAGACAAAAAATCCCATGAGCATGCTTTGGTTGGTGGCATTCCTTAAAACACCACAGGTTGAGACCTCCCTTTTTAGGTTGAGGTTCTCTTTTTTTCCACAGGTTGAGACCTCCCTTTTCTAGGTTGATGGTATCCCTTTTAAGAACATTAGGGACACTTCCTCTAACAGAAGACTAACAACTTATTTCCAAATTTGGAACTATTATAAGCATTCCAAGTTGATACCTCGATGGTGTCCCTTTTTAAAGCATTAGGGAGCACTTCCTTTAGCATAAGACTTCAACTTCTAGCTAGATTTGAAAGAGTTCCAAGAACTACACTAAGCATTCCAGTGTCGCTGGTCATCCATAAACCACTGTCGATCGAGAAAACGAGTTCTCCCATCTTATACCTTCATTTGAGAGAGCACATTCAACCTGTTTTTGTCATGCATTGTTGTATTTTTATATTATAGCTCTCTTCTTGGACTTGCATATACTCTTGGATTAAGGGGGTGGGGGCGGGGGCGGGGAATGTTGGACAACTAATCCGCTAAGGGTTTTGGGTGTGGAATATGAAGAGTCATTGGAGTCCAAGATACCCTGGAAGATGAATCCAACAGTGATGGAAAATGTATAAATGTACATCATTGTGAATAGTAAATGTAATTCAATGTTTATCTTTCATATCTTGTCATGCTTATCTGTTTGTTTAACATATTCAATTATTTAACTCTTCTTAATCAATTGTTACCAACCATCAATTTTCTAACTACGTCTCTCATTCAATGGAATGTAGGTACAACCAAATAGGTACCTATGATATGTCTTCATCGAGCAAGGCAAGTTCAAGTAGAGTGGAGAAGTCAAAGATCCATTATGTCTAACAAACAAATATCATCAACTAGAGGTGAGAGGATCATAACAAAATTTTATAGATGCATGGAATTTTTTCTTGTTGAAGGGGGTTCATGCTCTTATGATGTTGAGAGCATAGACGACATCGAGGTTCCCTTAAGGTACAAACATCTAGTGAAATGATGGGTACCTAAGGACCTTCCTCAAGTAAGCACTGATTTTTGTCTCAAAGAGAAGATATATTGAATTGTTCCGTCATTGCTACATGGTTTGGGGCTATTTTCCATGGAAAAAATAATGGTTTGTTACGATGGATTAACTAAATTGATGGAGTATGTCGGATCTTGTTACAATTAAAGAGATTGGATGCAGTTTGTATGATAAATGGATGGTATACAGATTGGCTTTAAATTATATACAAATAAGAGACAATGATAAAAATAAAGGAGTGTGTGTGTGTGTGTGTGTGTTGACAGAAGGCCAAAAGCATAGAGGAATATTGTAGGGTTTATACAAATAGTACAGAAAGCATGACAACAAATAAGAAACCCAATTATATATTTGAGGGACGTGTAGGAAAACATGTATTCGTGTGCTCAATAGAATCAATAATTGCAAGAGAAGAGTTGTTGATCAATTACAACTTGAATAGAATAGATATAGACATTTCTATTATGGGGGTGGTACATAAGATTTCATTAATGATTCTTATAATTTATGTTTATAGGTGGTCCAACGTGTCTTCATTTTTATGTCCCTAGTTGTATTTGTAACTTTCTATAATGCATTCATATACAAAATATGCTTATTAACTTGTTATAATGTATTCATGTAAAAAAATTCTTATGAGTAGTGATATGACATTGTATCATTGGCAACATCATTGTCCCAAGGTGACAATGGGAAGGAACCAACATTAGAGTAGTCCACATATCATCCTAAGGATGAGATTATGGATCAAGAAATATATTCATCCATAGACCCAGTACAACCAATAAAGAAGCTTATGAGAAGATCAAATAATGATCTCACTTCTTTGGTTGATATTTGGCTGAAGACGCAATCGAAAAAGGAAAGAATGAAAATCTTGATGCAGAAGATTCATCACTATGGCGTAAGCATGAAGATATTTAATTATCTAGTTTATTTGTTTATGATTTTAGTTTTTATACTCTTACAATTTGTTTATAAAAAACTCTTTATTTTTTACAAGAATTTTTTAATGAGTTTGACCCTCAACGTATGCCTATGGAGGTTGTTGTTGGTATTAAGGACGTTCCTACACTAGTGCATCATCATACTGGAACCCATGTTCAATCTTCACATGTGATTGACACATTAGTCACTCATATTCATACACCCTCTAGGGTTGATGTCAGTACTACATCCTCTAAGCAGCATAGGCAAAAATGTGCATGGATGTTGACAGGGACATTGCACATTTTGAAGCATGCTTTCCTGGATCTACCCATGTCACTAGCATGGGATCACTATTGGTTACTTTTTCGGTAGAGAGTGAGCACATCCCTGTGATAATAGAAATAGTTCCAGGTATTTAAGAAGTGTTCTAATTATTATGTACAATCTAATTGAAATTTATGTATAATGTGTGATTATTTATAAGTATTGATAATATCATTTTGTAGGAAATAATACTTTTTATAAACATTTGAATGACTTGAATCTAGATAACTTGGCCAACCATACGCTTAGGTAGAAATGCCAAAACTTCCAAGTTAAATGGTGAGCTCATTACCAAGTTGGTTCCCTTGTTCAATGACAATTCCTTCAGCAATTCTGGAGTCACCTCAAAAGCAAGAAAATATTTAAAATATTTATGGGAAAAATATATGTCCATCTTGTAAATAACCTTAAGTATAAGTTTCCTCCAATTATTCTAGATATGAAGTGGAAGGCCCTCCTGGATGATGCAAGGGATAATCAGGACCAAAAACAAGGAAATATGCCACCAAGCTCAGGAAGGTATGTGACACTTTTAATAATTGAATTATGATGATTTATCACCATTGTGACATCTAATTACATACTTGAAAATTTTCAATATAGTCTCCCAAATACATCCAAATTTACAAAAAGCAGAATCGAAAAACATGGACAACACAAACTTGGCACGAGTGGTTACTTGAAACTAGTTGCATAAATTATAAGTATAAAAAAATCAATTGCATCCAAATAATAAATTGTTAGCAATTTTAATTTAATTGCACAAAAGAACCAAACTTCATTTTTTTATGCAAAATTCTAGGGGTTGGAGATCAACGAATCTCCAACCAACAAAGACCTTGTGTTTGCTTACAAGCACAACTATCAATCCATGGTTGAATGCCAAAGAAGCTTGGGGAAAACACAATATTCTAGCACTCCCATCAATAGATAGGTAAATAAAATAAAAAGGAATACTTATAAGTTATAACTCGTAAAATCTATTGATTATTATTTTTGGGCATAAACTAATGTCTTTAAGTTTTTTAAGCAGGGAAGCAACAAAGAGACACAACCTAGTGTCAATGAAGTGGAACCCAACGAAACCATGGTGTGCAACTCGGTAATGGATGTATTTCATGTGCTATGAAAAGTTTAGTATGTGTTACAATTAAAAATATTTTATTGAAAATGGTTTATTAATTATAACCTTTATTGTTTCAACTCTAGAGCATGTACATGACGTGGCTACATAAGAAGAGGAGCATATGACCACCTCAAAAACTACTTTTCTTACCCCTTCTACTAAAGCAGGTAAAGAACACTCTAATGCTCTTTCTATTAATGAAATTCTTGTAATAATAATAACAAAAATATCAATTTAATATTTTATTTTTTGCAGTTGATGATCTGCCCCTCTTGCAGTAGCCTATACACGACCAGGTCGTCAATGAGAGCTACAAAGGTCATAGGAACCGAAGGGGAAGAAGAAGTAATTGATGAAATCATTTTTGAAATATATTCAAAAGTGAAGAAAAAGAAAAAGAAATGATTTACTAGTTATATCATTAGAAACATCACGTACCATGTTATGAAAACATATTTTTTATGATAAAATTTATTGAGATAAGTGTTTTGTGTTTATGATTAATGAACAAAATGAATGTTATAGATTAATGAATGATTTATTTATGTTTATTTATTACATAACCAAATATGTTTCTTTATGAATTTTTTGTTTTGCTAGTGTTTATGCATGAATCATAATTTGTTGCTTTCAACTATTTTCTAGTAGATATATTGGGTATTGGGGCATTGAGAATGATGTGAGTGGGGGGAGGGGAAATAATACCTTCCACCTTCACGTGGTTGGCCCTATTTAGTATAGAATAAATTAGGATTTGGATAATATTGGAACAAAACTCCCTCAATCCAAAAGAACAACAACAAACTCAATGTTGAGTCTGTTGTTGCTTCGTCAAATTGAGGGACGTTTTCTCCAAGAATAGACTACTCTGATAAATTATTCTCGAAACCAAGAGAATATCACTTAGGTATTCATGCACTTGAGTATTTTTAATTAATATTTAGTCATATAAAATTTTGTTAATTTATTTTATTATTTTGATGATAATTTATCTACCTTTAACTCAATTTATGTGTTGTCATTCCAAGTTTTATATCAAGTCAATTGAGATGGAGCTTTACTAGTGCATTTAAGGTATGTTATATTGTTATAGCTCCAAATCTCACCATTATGGTTTGTGATGCTACACCCATGGCCTAGGGCAACCCCCCTTCCAGACCTGGTCCAAAATCTAAAAAACAGTGTTTTATTCCC
>APFE030620522.1:128026-140143 GCA_000404065.3 Pinus taeda | reverse complement strand
GGAGGCATTAACTCCCTCCCAACAACCTGGAGTTAATCTAGGAACTGAATCCCTATTGTTGTCATCCTTCAGAGATTTTTGCCTATTTGACTCAAACAGAAAATCTCAACAAGGACTTCTCCAAAGATAGGATTAAGCCTTCATCTCAAGGAGGTAGCTCATAGGGATAATACCAAGAGGCCAAGTTGGGAGGATTTGACCTCATCTATGAAAAACAACCTCCAGCTCGTCACTCTAGAAGCTTCAAGATCACAAATCTTCTCATCCTCTTGGGGAAAATTACCTTTTTGGGATCATTGCAGGTATGCAAGGGAATAGAGCGATGCCATCGCTAGTCAAGTACAATGCAACAGTCAATCATTTTAGTTTTAAGCCTCATAAGGGAGATGACTCTCATTTTAGGGTTTTAAGAGCTATTTCTTTCGGGAAAGCTCAAGGTATTTTCCAATTAAAGTATTAGGAGGAAACTGAGTTGTATACATGGATGAGTATATTGTATAATGGTCATGTTTCAGGCACTTCAGAGTATGTCATAGGGAAGTGCAAGAGGAATGACAAAATACCGTGTAACAGATGCCCCCTAAAGTATGAAGGCAGAACGAGGAGTGATGGCTAATATGCTTTACGAGCTCTTGCAAGGAAGAGGACACACACTGTCAGGAGACCTGCAAATCAAGGATGCATATACGTATACATATCTGAGATCAAGACATGAATCTATGACATGGAAACAACCATCCGGATGATGAAGACTATATGAAAAGATTCATGGGAAGGGCGCAACCATCCAAATGAGAAGGATCATCTATAAATCTAAGATCCAAGGTATGGTTGCAACCATCTAATGTAGAAGGATCATCATAAATGTAAAGTCCCATGTTATGGTCACAACCATCCATATAGCATAACATGTGTACAATCATGAATAAAATATAACACCATGCAACTTGAGTCATATCAGACAAGACTCGGGGTCTTGCACTCCATCCCGACCAGATCAAAGTATGAATCCTAACATGCGAATGAATGTGTTGAAGTCGAACATGCTAGAA
The DNA here is from genome assembly GCA_000404065.3 of Pinus taeda. Classification (NCBI taxonomy): domain Eukaryota; kingdom Viridiplantae; phylum Streptophyta; class Pinopsida; order Pinales; family Pinaceae; genus Pinus; species Pinus taeda. Next base: position 139,091 of record APFE030620522.1, on the reverse strand, counting down.
AACCACCTGATTACCAGTTAATGATGTGGACCGTTAACAGGTATGAGAGAAACCACCAATAATGAAAATGGCTCTCAAGGTACAGTAGTACAATCCATGTGTTGAAATATGGCAACAAGAATATTCCAATTTAATTTGTCCTTGAATTAAATTGTGAATAAAAATCGAATTTAGTCTTAACAACTACTTGGAAATAATGGATTAATTCATTTTGAATTAATTAGTTGGAGAAATTCAAGTTAGAAGTCTTTTTGAAGTCATGCAAGAGTTATCCCTTAAATTAAGGAGATAAGATTGAATTATATTTGAGTTGTAATTAGTTAACTCAATTTACTGAGTTAAGTCCAGTTAAATTAGTTCCGAACTATTTGAGGAACTAATAGAGAGTTAACAGAAAGTTGATGCATGCATGCACTCAACTAATGCTACTCCAGTTAACTGAAGATTCCCTCATCAGAAACTCATGCATGTCTATTCTGAGAAAGACCCAGTTGAGATTAAAGTCAAGGACAATGTACTATCAATTGTATGTGTTTTCTTATAAAGAAAACTCATGCATGCAGTCAAGGCATCATCCTTGAAGATTGTGCAGTTTTGGACGAAGATCATCCACTGGGTAGAGAAGTGTTCCACTTAGTGAGGTTAGAATCATACATAAGGAACAATGCAAGGAAATAGGAGCTTGGAGGGCAGAGAGGAAGGCTGGAGAGAAGCCAATATTGCCCATGAGCATCTGTGAGGATTATACTAAGAGTTGGCTAGTTGTGAGAGCTAAGGCTTTATATAATTCCTATGTATTTCCACCTTGTATGATAATACAAATAGTGGGGTTTTTAGCTGAGGCTTTCCCCAAAGTATTTTCATGTGTATTGTACATTGATTCTTCTTCTTTTGGTTATATTGTTCAGCTCGATCTTTAATCTTCCATAAATTGATAGTAGAAGTAGGTTATAGTATTATGCTTTGATTTATATTGCATTATCGGGTTAACCTACATCATATTTTTCTACATGGTATCAGAGCAGGATTTGTAGAAATTTTCTATATGGTATTGGAGCTTTGAACAGTATACTGAGAAGATAATTCAAAGTTTGAAGTTTGGGGTTGCAGGTGCAAATCGAATTCATATCATACTTCAAGGTTGGCCAATGGTGTTCTATGGCTTGAGACTTGAGTATGCCTTGGAAGGTAGCTCGAATTACATAGCATGGAAAGACAAAATGGAGGCTATATTAGAAGAAAATGGCTTGAAGGAATTCCTTGATCAAGAAATCCCAAAGCCAACTTCAACTAATGCACAAGATTTGGCTAAGTGGAAGAAGTGTGTGGTGAAGGCAAGACAGATCATCCTTGAGGGAGTTCGAGATCATATTGTCTCAAGTCTCCATGGGAAGGATACTCAATTTTCAATGTGGAAGACATTGAAGGACCTCTACTAGAATAGTAGAGACCAGAGGAAATTGGCACTTAAGGATAAGCTTCGAAGAATCAATATGGAGAAGGGCGATACTATTTCCACATATCTGAACAAGCTCACCACATGTAGAGATGAGCTCGGTAGTGTGGGAATAACTACTGCCGATGATGATATGGTGAGCCTCGCTCTCCTTGGCCTTCCAAAAAGTTGGAATAGCTACCAGGACTCTATGAATGGAAGGGAGAAACTACCCAATTGGGAACGACCATGGTCGGATCTCATGCAGGAGGAGATCAGGAGGAGTACACGAGATGGTTCTTCATCCAAGAATGATGATGAAGAAAATTTGGCCTTAGCAAGTAAGGTAAGGAAAGGGAAGGGGAAGGCATCCCATTCCAAATTGAATTCTTCTCATGGAGGGAAGAAGGGACATTATGCGACTAATTGCCCATCGAAGAAGTCCAAGAAGGGATCCTTGGAAGGATCGGAAGGTGAGGCATTAGCCTCTTAGTTCAAAATGGACTTTACCCTCATCGCATGCATGGTGTCATCGATGATGGGTTGTGTCTGGTATCTTGACAGTGGAGCCTCATTCCACATGACCAGTGATAAAATTTTATTTAGTGCCTTGGAGGAGTAAGACCTCAAGATGCACATAAATATGGGTGATGACAAAAGGTATAACGTTTTAGGAGTGGGCATGGTTTCTTTTTAGAGGGAGCATGGAGCTCCCCTCACCTTGACAGATGTGAAGTATGTGCCTGGACTGAAGAAGAACTTAGTATCAGTTGCGACGTTGGAGGACAAAGGCTACGATGTTGTATTCAGTAAAGGAAAGGCATTCCTAAGAAACATAGCCACGGGTTAGACCAAGAGGATAGGGATTTGGGTGAAGAATATCTATAAACTAGAGGTAGATGATTGTGCAACATTGAGTACGAAAGAAAAATTGGTGCAAAGCCAAGACATTGGCGAGTTGTGGCACAGGAAATTGGGCTATTTGCATCATGGGGTTTTGAAGATAATGCAACCGATATCTACAGGACTTCCCAAAGGTAAACTTGAGCAAGTTGACACATGCAAAGGTTGTACCTTAGGAAAGTACACCAAGTCTTCCTTTCATGATCGAGACAGTCAAGCAAAGGCTATCTTAGAGTGAGTTCATACTGATGTGTGTGGACCATTCTCGATGGAATCCATAGTGAATCAAAGGTATTATGTGATTTTCATTGATGATTATTCTCGTAAATGTTGGATTTATTTCATGCAAAAGAAGGACCAAAATTTCACAAAGTTTTGTGAGTTCAAAGCTTTGGTCAAGAAAGAGTTAGGGAAGAATATCAAGGCTTTGAAAAGCGACAATGGTGGAGAATATGTCTCTCAAGAGTTTAAGGATTTCTATGCAGTGGAAGGAATTAAATGAGAGTTGATGGCACCTCATAACCCACAACAGAATGGGGTGGCCAAGAGGAAGAACATTACTATTGTAGGGGCAGCACGGGAAATGTTGCATGACCAAGGCCTGCCGCTTCACTTGTGGGTTGAGGCATGAAACACATGGTCTATTTCCAGAATAGAAGCCCGCATCGCATACTTGGGATGAAGACACCAGAGGAAGCTTTCTCCGGTAAGAGACCAGATGTGGGTCACTTCAGGATCTTTGGCTCATTGGTATATTGTTTTGGGACAAAGGATGCATGGAAGAAGCTTGAGCTGACAACAAAGTTGGGGATATTTTTGGGGTACACTGATACACCTCACAACTATTAGGTGTACTTGCCTACCAGTCAGAGGACAATGGTTCATAGAGATCTCAATTTTGATGAGTAGAAGGCCATGCGATTTTCCCTTAAGAGGGAGCTCCAACTACAGGTTGTGGAGGAGCTATTGGTTCTTAAGGAGGAGGAGCCTTAGATTGATGCGGAGCAGCCACATGTAGAGGTTCGAGGAGTGGAGACATCCACTCAAGTAGAGTCTTCCAGAGATGGACGGAAGCGCACAAGAGAAGCTGACAAATTGTTGGAGGATGCAAGAGAGAATGTGGGAGCACCACTTTCTCAGCACAAACAAAGGAGGTCACCTGAGAGGTACACTAGATACATGGCCCTTGCTGGGGAATGTGTTGAGACCGAGCCATCTTCCTTTGAGGAAGCAGTGCAGCAGCCGATTTTGGTTGATGCTATGGTGGAGAGTATGACCCCATAGTTCGTAACAATGTTTTGGACGTGGTTTTGACACCAAAGAACAAGTCAGTTGTGAGTTCCCATTGGCTTTACAAGGTAAAGAAAGCTGCTGATGATGGGAGGATCATGTTGCTGCAATATATTTCGACAGAGGAGAAAGATGTGACATTTTGACAAAGGCATTGTCAAAGTGTAAATTCGAGTTCCATAGAGACATGATCGGGGTGGAAGATAATCCCTTTCTTGTTGAGAGGGAGTGTTGAAATATGGAAACAAGAATATTCCAATTTAATTTTTCCTTGAATTAAATTGTGAATTAAAATCAAATTTAGTCTTAATAGCTACTTGGAAATAATTGATTAATTCATTTTGAATTAATTAGTTGGAAAAATTCAAGTTAGAAGTCTTTCTGAAGTCATGAAAGAGTCATCCCTTAAATTAAGGATATAAGATTGAGTTATATTTGAGTTGTAATTAGTTAACTCAGTTTACTGAGTTAAGTCTAATTAAATTAGTTCAAAACTATTTGAGGAACTAATAGAGAGTTAACAGTCAGTTGATGCATGCACGCACTCAACTAATGCTACTCCAGTTAACTGAAGATTCCCTCATCAGAAACTCATGCATGTCTATTATGAGAAAGACCTAGTTGAGGTTAAAGTCAAGGGCAATTTACTATTAGTTGCATGTGTTTTCTTATAAAGAAAACTCATGCATGCAGTCAAGGCATCATCCTTGAAGATTGCACAGTTTTGGAGGAAGATCATCCACTAGGTAGAGAAGTGTTCCACTTGGTGAGGTGAGAATCATCCACAAGGAACAACGCAAGGAAATAGGAGCTTGGAGGGCAGAGAGGAAGGCTAGAGAGAAGCTGAGATTGCCTGTGAGCATCTGTGAGGATTGTACTGAGAGCTAAGGCTTTATATAATTCCTATGTATTTCCACCTTGTATGATAATACAGATATTGGGGTTGTTAGCTGAGGCTTTCCCCAAACTATTTTCATGTGTATTGTGCATTGATTCTTCTTCTTCTGGTTATATTGTTCAGCTCGATATTTAAGCTTCCAAAAATTTATAGTAGAAGTAGGTTATAGTATTTTTCTTTGATTTATATTACATTATCGCGTTAACCTACATCAGATTTTTCTACACCATGAATGTGATAATGAATCTGAAGTCGAACATTCATGGAATCATCCAATCGAAGGCCAATGGTGTAGACCTGTCATCAAATGAGAAGAAACTTCCATTAGGGCATGCAAGCTCTAAGGTACTAAAAGGGAGTTTCTAAGTCATCTTCTTAGATAATGAGCTAAAGTCGACAAGAAATGACCCATCGAAGGAGGGAAATGATGAATCCCTCATCATTGACACAAAACAAGGAATAAAGTAGAATGAAATGAATGAGATACAAGATTGTAATAATGGGTCAGACAATGTATAGGTAAATAACTTTAGATTGGAATTCTCTTGAACACTGGTGACACAACTCCAGAGTGTGGCAGCATCTGACTCGATATAGGACTAAGGTCATGATGAAAAAATGGAATAGTCAAATGAGAGGAAAAATGGATCACCCAAACCCGGGAGGATAAGTGACTGCATGAGGATATCCCAAACCTAACATGAGAGTAGAAGAGTGTCATGTTCGAGAGTGACATGCTATATATACAAAAGACGTTTCATATTCATTCCTCCCCCCCCCCAACCCCCCCACTATTTCTAGCAAGTACCCCAATTATTTTTATCACAAGCTTGAAGGGGATATCATATGCTTGTCAAGTAAGTTCATTCTTCGAATGAATCCATCCTAGTAAGTTTTACAAGCCCTAGGAAGGAGAAGCTATGTCTCATCATGGTGACGAGTTTTCCATCGTAAAATTTTAACGAATCCGATGTAAGAATAACTTGGTATATTTTTCATATTTAGAGAGTTTGAAAAAGAGACGAAAAATAAAATCCATCATGTCCCTTTTCGTAATCTGTCCCTCGAATATGAAAAGGTAGAAAACAAAGTTTGAGAGAATCTCTTGACCATGTCGATCAAGGTGTACCTTTTTTGTAAATAGTCAGTCTCAGCACGAAAAAGGGGTAAATGTATAGTGAGGTGACGTTGGTTCATTTACTTTAACGAGTTCAAAACGACAAGTACTCGACAATCTTTTCAGTTTTCGAGAGTCAGAAAAGAGCTCAAAGATAACTCCAGGGGGGTTCCTTTTTTGTTTATTTAAGGAGTCTGAAAAAGAGATAAAATAAAACTCGCAAGAGTCAGTCAATAATGATCATTGTTCACTTGAAGGTACCAGTAACTGCACAAGAAACTCTCCCATAACTGATATCGAGAGAAAATATTAAAATATTTCAAAAATATTGACAAAAATGACTTGCAAAACTTATAAATAGCCAAAAGTAATTTTATTTTTTACCATTTTACCATAGTAAGCTCTGAAGGTGTATTTGTGCCTTAATTCTCTTGATTTTCAAGTGGTTGTTATGGGAGATCTGAGTGCCATTTCGCGAACAGTCTACAACAGGTAAACAACCCATCTCTGCTCTTGCATTGTATCACTTTTTTATGCATTTTAAATGATAATTTTTATGCTATTAGGGAGGATTTTTAATTTTTACGGCGCTGACAACCATCACGGGTATGGTCATCAGACCCGCGATGATCGTGCTCGAGCCCAAAGGCTCACATGATGCCATCATTCTGTTTATAAAAATAGGCACAATGGTGCTGAGGTGGAGTTTTTGGATAGAAAACCCTCTTTTGAAGCAAAAATTTATGATTTTAATCCATGAAAAAAACATTAATTGATGTTAAGTGATGTTTTGTAGGAGATCATGGTCTTGGAATGGAAGAAAAGAGGCCATGAGGCCGAATATCACCAAGAAGCTGAGGATCTTGAATGCATAAATGCTTTGAGAAATTGCGGGCTGTTAAAGTTCTTCAGGACTACAGGGTTAAGGGCTTAGATGGAATTGCTACCCTACTTTATCAATCTCTGAGATGTAGATAAAGAGATATTCATCATAAAAGGCCAAGAATTAGAACTTGAGGAGATGGATATCTACTTCATCACAAGATTGTCTCGACGAGGGGAAGTGATCCAACTCTTTGGATCTCACCAAGGAGGTGAAAGTACAAGGACTCTAGTACAGAGACATTGTCCTGGTGCCGAAATGACCAATGGAGGGAAGGTGAAGATAGCGACAATCACCAACAACCTCATATTGAGAATGATATTGTTCACTATGGTGCGTGTATTTAGCACACAAGCCTTGCATGAGGCTTCCAAATCCTAGTTCCAGTATGTTATCACATGTTTTACCCCCACCATATTCAACCGGTGTGGAGGCCTTTTGTCAAATATGAAACAACAACTGACCAAGGGGAAGCATGGACACCTGAAGCAATTCAGGTTCAGTTTGATATTGGTGACCTTATTTTTAAAGTGAGTGCCCTTATTCTGGTATCAGTGGGCAGAGGTACCAAATCCTTCTCCCTGAGATCTGGGACTCGTGCGATGGAGTCAACTCATGCCTAGAGGAGGAATGGGTTAGCACATGCATTATCCACCACAATTTTTTTCTTGGCTATAATGCCAACTACTTGTGGTAGATGAATATGCTTACGCTGGCATGGATTTAAGGTGGAATCTAGATCTACCTCTGCCACCAGGAGAACAATGGACTGATGCAGGTAAAAACCTATTTTTAGATTTTTTCAAGTTTTATGATTTTTTTTGTAAAAGTGTAAACTAAGACTCAACTTGTGATAAATGTGCAGATGTAGGTTTTAACCCCATACAAAAATTATCTGCATACGAATTCTAAAACACAGAAAATAAACAATGCAAGAGCATAACACATAAAACACATATACATAAAAAATTTCCCATGGATCCCAAAACCGGGACTACCAGCTTGATTTTTCAATATGTTCCTTTCAATGTTACAACATATTTTTACATGATGAAACATCTAATACCATGGACCGAAAACCATAACATCGAAAACTATCTGAGAAAATCATGCACAAAACCATAGGTAGGTCTGCCCAACCTAATATAGGGTCCAAAAACAAAATTTTTCGGGGCGCTACCCCGGACCCCATAAAGGGGGGTTACCTACAAGCCTCAAACCCCCTGTGACCGCCCCCGCTATGTAATCGGCGCGACAAAGGGGGGGCTCTGTCCCCTTTTAACCCCTTGTTAACTATGTGGGCTAGTCATGGAAAGAATATAACTCAACCCAACATTCTCCCACTTGTTGTTTTCTTTCCATAGGGGGCCACAAGAGAGCCTAGTCATTTATCCAGCCCTGCAATGCCCATTGTTTATCTACACCAAGAAAAATTCTCAGAGCTCACAGATTTTGTCAATGCATCTGCAGTATTCTTCAAAGTGTCCACCTTTACCAGTAACATCTTTTTGTATTCTATCATATCGCTCACAAAGTAATACTGAACATCAATGTGCTTTGTCTTTGAATGATATGCAGGGTTCTTTGCCAAGAAAATTTCACTTTGGCTATCACAGTCTATCCTTATATCTCCTTGTACTAACCCCATACTTGAACACAATCTCTGCAACCAAACTGCTTCCTTGCTTGCATGAGTGGCTACCATGAATTCTGCCTCTGTAGTTGATAGTGCCACTATAGATTGTTTCTTACTCATCCAATTGAATGCACCTCCAAATAGGTTAAACACATGCCCACTTGTATATCTTCTTTGATCTAGATATCCAGCCCAGTCTGCATCAACAAAGCCACGAATATCCAACACTTTGTCCAATCCTGGTCTTCCTTGATGGCACAAACCATAATCAGTAGTGCCACACAAATAATTGAAAACCTGCTTCACTACTGTCTAGTGCTCTTTTCTTGGTTTTGACATAACCCTGCTCAATACCCCCATTACATGTGTAATGTCTAGTCTAATACATACCATCGCATTCATCAGGCTACCGACTGCACTTGCATATGGAACATGGGACATGTCCTCTTCCTCTTCTTGTGTCTTGGGACACTATTTATCAGATAAATTTACATCTACATGAATAGGAACCTTCACCGGTTTACTATCCTGCATATTAAACCTTTGTAATATTGTCTTGACATACTTCCTCTAGTTTAACTAGAGCTTCCTCTTTGTCCGATCTCTTTTAATTTCCATGCCCAAAATATAGTTTGCAGCACCAAGATATTTCATGTCGAATTTAGAGGACAGATGGGTCTTCAAATCCTGGATAATTTCTTTGTCATTTCCAACTGGCAACATATCATCCACACACAAGACCAGATAAATAACACGGTCACCAATTAATTTAAAATACACACAGTGATCTGTTTTGCTTCTGGTGAAGCTAAGTCCCCGTATAAATGTATCAAATTTCTGATACCACATCCTTGGTGACTGTTTTAACCCATACAGAGACTTCTTTAACTTGCATACTAGTTCTTTCTTACCTTCACCGCAAAACCTTCAAGTTGCTTCAAGTAGATCTCCTCTCCCAGATCCCCGTGAAGAAATGGTGTCTTCACATCCATCTGTTCTACCTCAAAATCAAAAGCAAAAACAACATATAGAAGTAATCTAATATAAGTTACTTTGGCAACATGAGAAAAAATATCACCAAAATCAATTCTCGGCACCTGGGAATAACCTTTTGCTACCATTCGAGCTTTGTATTTCTCCACCTTTCCTTTTGCATTTGTCTTCTTCTTGAACACCCATTTTCTGCCAATTGGTTTCCTTCTAGCCGGCAATTCCACCAGATCCCATGCCTCATTTTTGTGCAAAGATGTCATTTCTTCAACCATGGCCTCTTTCTAGAGTTTTCCATCCTCTGAATCTATTGCTTCCTTCACAGTTCTGGGATCATCATCAGTAATAGATAAAGAAAAATTTGAACAGAAAGTAGATGGACTATACTTTTCTGGCTACCTTCTTTCTCGAATTGATCTTCTCACACCCAGAGTTTTTGGATCTTCATCTTCTGATTCCTCCTCTGCTGTAGAGTCTGATTCTTCCTCCTTTAGCTCAACCTCTATCTTCTCAAGTTCCTTTGGTTGGACTTCATGTTTAATAACATCTTTTACCTTTTTGAACACGACATCTCGGATGTACACAACCTTCCTTGTTACTGGGTTCCAAAGCTTATAACCCTTTAAACCATCCTTATACTTGATAAAGATGCACTTTTCAGATTTACTATCCAACTTGGTTTGTTTCTCCTTTGGAACATGTACATATGTATCACATCCAAATACCCTTAGATGTGAAAGAGAGGGTTTCTTACCAGTCCATACCTCTTGTGGAGTCTTATCCTCTAACGTTGATGAAGGTGATCTGTTGACCACGTAACATGGTGTCTCCACCGCCTCTGCCTAGAATTCCCATCCTAACCTGACACCACCGAGCATGTTTCTTTCCCTTTCCATCAACGTCTTGTCATTCTTTCTACAGCTCCATTTTGTTGAGGTGTATATGGAGTAGTCTTTTACTGTGGTATACCACACTTCTTACCGAATTCTTCAAATTCCTTACTGCAAAACTCTCCAACGTTATCTGTCCTCAACACCTTTATCTCCTTCTCTGTCAGGTTTTCACTAGAGCATTAAATTTTTTAAACCTGTCAAAGACTTCAGATTTATTCTTAATGAAATATATCCATGTATTCCTTGAGAAGACATCTATAAATGATACAAAGTACATAGACTTACCCAGTGATGGAACCTTCACAGGTCCAAACACATCACTGTGCACAAGCTCTAATATCTGTTTTGCCCTCTTACCACTAGAGGGGAAACTCACTCGATTTTGCTTCCCATATACACAATTTTCACAGAAATCAAAATCCAGAGAGCTATTACTCATACCTTCTGCCATACCTTTACCATGAAGTATTTGAAGGCCCTTCTCTCCAATATGTCCAAGACATTGATGCCACAGCATGGTCTTCTCTCCAGAGACCACTAGATTTTCTGCTCCATTTTCAGGAACCATAGAAGTATTGCACCCATCAACAACAGTGCTACCTTGCATCTTGTACAAAGTTCCAATTCGAAATCCTCGCATCAATACCAGTGCTCCTAGAACCATCTTGCAGGTATCCTTCTCGAACACTGTCTTTACACCTGCATCATCCAACTTGCTTACAAAATCAGATTTCTGGCCAATGCAGGAATATGTAGAACACCCGGAAGGGTTCTAACCCTTCCACCTTGCAACTTCAACTTTACTTTTCTGCGACCAATGATTCTAGCCTTCCTATCAGCTCCTAAGAAGACATCACCACCATTGTATTTCTCATACTTGCAGAACCACTCTCTATGGGGAGTGAAGTGAAAGGATGCATCTGAGTCAATTAACCATGCCTCATTATCTACATGTGTACTTGAAGAAGCTAAGTACACATCCCCACCTTCATCTGAGGTGGTTTTCGCCTCTGCAGAAGG
>APFE030620522.1:115447-126620 GCA_000404065.3 Pinus taeda | reverse complement strand
ACAATACATATTTATACATGCCAAAGCATCCAATACCATGGACCGAAAACCATCACGTCCAAAACCATGGACTGAAAACCATAGGTAGGTTCGCCCAACCTAATATAGGGTCAAAAAAAAAAATTTCCCAGGGCGCTGCCCCGAACCCCGTAGAGGGGGGCTACCCGCCCCCCTCAAACCCCCTGCTGCACAATCGGCGCAACGAAGGGGGGGCTCCGCCCCCCCTCTAACCCCCTGGTTCACTACGTAGGTTAGTCATGGAAATAATATAACACAACCCCACATGCACAAGGAGAACTCCATTCTTGTTTCGAAAGAACTTGCAATCAACACTTACCATGCTATTTAATCTTTTTTGTATTTATTCACATCCTTGGTCTATGACATAAAGATACAACAGGATACCTTTCATTTTCTATACTAACACTCCTAAACAATAATAAAATATGCCCAAATCTATCATTTCAAGTGGTCTATGTAGCTCACCTTTTGGTTTTTCAATTATCAAAGTTGTTACCTATATTGATGAGTTCTTATACAACCGATACCACAGTGACAATATATGTTATAGTATTATTTGTGTTTCCCTGAAGGTGTTTCTCCTTCAGTAGAGCAACAATACATTGGAGTTTCCATTTAGGGGAGAAGTGTACCTAGTAGCAACCTTGGCCTGCGTGCAGATGGGTTGAATTCACATTAGTCTCTATCTATTCTTTTAAAGGTGTTTCTCCTTCAACAATACTTCATCTCAATAGATCCTTTCATTCTGCACCTTTAGTAGATGCATGCAGCCTTAGTATACATGTTGTAGATTATAGTTTTCCTATGATGTTGTAGCAACGATCAAAGAAGTGCATCGATTTTAGGCATCTTGTGGTTGTTGTATGAAAGAATTTTTGTTTAGTGTTTCCCAAACTTAGATACAACCATATTTAGTATGATTTTATAGTTTGACTTAGATGCTCACTTTTCTTAATTTTGTTTTATGCACAGATTTATCTTTAAGAAAAGTGCACAGTAGAGAAGGGTAGTATATTTTAAGTAGGGGACACACTTCTAGGTAGGAGGTACTCTATTCTAGGAATATTTTTCCATGTAGGTTAGGTGCTTTATCTGAGAATCCCAAGAGGTGCTATTGTAGCAATAAGAAATTCATTTATTTTGAGTTCTTCATTAGTGCATTGATAGTATATTGTTTACTCCATGCAATACCTCAATAGTGTATGATCAAATTATAGTTATGATTGTCATAATATTTTGACTTACCCTCTTTTAGAGGGAAGCTAGAGCATGTGTCAAGATTTCACGTCAAAATTGTATCATGCAGAGTTTACCTGGCACGAGTTTTGTGGATCTAAGCAGTCATATACCTATTAGAATTCAAGAGGGAACAATACTACAAGGTGGGAAAGAGGTTTCACAATTAACCTTCCTTTCACATTATGGTTGAATTCGGTTTGTTGGAAAGATGCTGGATACCCCAACTTCCTTTTTATGAATGAGTGCATGATTGAATCCTTCAATATATTCCTCACTCAATTTTCATTAAGCGATGAGTTTTCTCAAAAGTGTTTTACATCTATAAACTTTACTAGAGTTTTTATTGAGTCTTTGGATGTGGTTATCTTTTGAAAGAACACGTGTACAAGAAGATGAGAAATAATATGCCCAACTAATTTCAAGTTATATTCCAGTGAATAGGGTGTTCCCTTCCATAAACTTGATGACTACTTTGCTTCTTTCTAGAGAACAAATTTGGGACTTTTCATGAATTGTGAGACAGTTTTAACCCCATTACTATCAGTTTATTATTTAAAGTTATACCCACTAGATTAGAACCCGCACACGGAGAATTCCATTCCTGTTTCAAAAGAACCTACAATCGACTTATACCATGCTATTTAATATTTTATGTATTTATTCGCATCCTTGGCCTGTGACATAAAGACAAAAAAGGCTACCTTGCATTTTCTATACTAACACTCCTAAGCAATAATAAAGTATGCCCAAATCTGTCATTTCAAATGATCTATGTATCTCACCTTTTGGTTTTTCAATTATCAAAGTTGTTACCTATATTTATGATATCATCAACAATCGAGGCCAAAGTGACAATATCTATTAGAGTTTTATTCGTGTTTCACTAAAGGTGTTTTTTCTTCAAAAACACTACAATACATTACAGTTTCCTTTTAGTAGAGAAGTGTACCTAGTAGCAACCTTGGTCTATGTGAAAATGGGTTAAATTCACAGTAGACTTTATCTATTATTTTAAAGGTGTTTATCCTTCAATAGTACTTCATCTCAGTAGATCCTTTGAATCCACAGCTTCAACAGATCACACAGCCTTGGGGTACATGCTATATATTCTAGTTTTGCTATGAGGGTATAGCAACAATGAAAAAATCACATCGATTTTAGGCATATTATTGTTGTTGTATGAAATCATGCTTGTCTAATGTTTCCCAAACTTATATAGAGCCATATTTATTATAATTTATAGTTTGACTTAGATGCTCACTTTTCTTAATTTAGGTGTTTTTCTTAGTATTATTTTATGCATAGATTTATCTTTATGAAAAGTGTACAGTAGATAAGGGTTATATATTTTGATCCAGGGACACTCTTCTAGGTAGGAGTTACTCTATTCTAGGGAGCTTTTGTCATGCATGTTAGGTGCTTTATCCTAGACAAAGTTCCAAGTCCTTGCCTCCTTGACAAAGTCCCTATCAGACAAAACGCCGTGGATAGAGTTCCAAATCCCTAAATTTTCCAAAAACCCACCTGAGCCTAGCTTTCTAGCCTAAAATCCTTTACATTCTAGGCATCTCTTGGTTGTGATTTCATAGAGAGAGCCCTCTCTAGTTTGGTAGGGCTAGCTACTTGTTGTGGCCACAACTATTACCCTATTGAAACATGCTCTGACAACAAATGTTTGAATGGGTACCCTAGAAGTTTGATTTTTCATTTGCCAGAATGATCTGTTTCATCACAAGGATGTTAACTCTTTGTCGAGTCATGTTTTCCATGCCTGATGACTAAGCCATTAAATAAACCTCCACTACAATGGTTCATTCCTGACATGGCCTATCCATTTATTCACTCCCTCCATTAGGACCTTTTAATCTTCACAAACATGCATGATACATTTATGCCCACACAAACAATCACCCCCACCCTTATCATAATCGTTGGTGCGCTTAACTCACGAAATATTCCATCATGTCCTTTTTCTATCATAATTCCTCATAACTAAAATACTCTACAAAACATGCATAAACCCTTTTGGGCCCATCACAAATAACACAAGGCATTCATGGCTTCTAGACCCGACAGGTCTTACTAACTCAAATGTATACATTTCGGGTCCAGAGCCCATCGCAATTCGATATCGGCCAAGCCCCGAAGCTATGTGTATAAAGAACATGTATATCTTTTGAACCCATTGATTATTACGGATTGGAGCGTATAACATTTCAAGTCCAGCCTTTGGGCCAGATGTGGTTTCTCCACATATTCCTTTGTTCTCGAAAAAACATTGAAACCCCAGTTTTCAAAGGCAAGTCTATATTCTGGACCTGACAACACTATTAACCACACTTCATATATATGTCAGGTCTGAAGTCCCACTGCATATCGCATATCGGTGGAGCCCGGGCCTTATACACAATACGTGTAGCGATATGGCAGACCCGTCGAGCATATCAAATATGGCATATATATTTTCGCGTCTGAAGTCCCATCACATATCGCAATCAGCGGAGTCCCAAGATTGTGCATATCACGATATGCGATATACCAGACCCGATGATATTTATATGCCCCAATATATAAAATTTAAGGTCCGGCCTAAGTGATTGGGACAGGATTTTCTTTTCTTTTTTGTGTTTTCCAAATTTTCTGAAATAAAGAAGGGATCAGGTTTTCGATGTAAATGACAGGCCTGTGGAGTCCCGATGGTGTAATTGCGCATCGAGGAAGTAGAAGGCATGGGAACTGAAACCCGCAGAGGAGCTGATACCCAATTGTGATTAAGTGAAACCCTCGAAAACCACGCCAAGCCTATGGATTGAGTGGGAAATTGTGTATTTCCTGTGTATTATGCTTAAATCCTTTTTCACACTTATACTTGTAGTTTTGTAAAATTAATGAAGGCAACATTTACGTCTTGATTGGACATACATATTTTATTGTTCACAATCATGAAACTAATGATAACTATCTCTGCAGGTGAGAAATAAAGGCGCAGGAGTGGATCTGGTAGGAGATAAAGGCGCTGCATATCTAGATGACACCTATGTACCTACCGTGTTGATACTACAAAGACGAAGCTTGTAGAGAGGGGCATGAACCACCATAATGCATTAATGAAGGCCTTCTCTGTGTCGCAAGGGAAGCACAGCGTTCATCCATCAAGATGTCACTCCATCCAGGAATACCTCAAATCATCCCAGGTGTGGGAGGACAGGCACGAATTCTTCAGTTTCCTCCAAGAAATGATAGGGAATAATATCCACTCCACATCGATGCAATGAAATGGTATGCGGCCATTCTCTTTTCCATCGACACCCATTCATTCCCCATAGGAAGTAGAATGCTCCACCAAAGGCGACCTTGGCTTGTCAACAATTTCACCAACTTTCAGCATCTAGATATGTCGATCTGTGTAATGTACAGAGGGTAGATCAAAGGTCATGGAGGACAAAGGGTCATTGAGAGATGCATAAGTAATACCTCGGAAGAGGAGAAGGGACTTTTTTGGCTTGGAGAAAAACAATTTTGATTTATTGTGAATAAAGGGGACTGTTTGGTTCAAGGAGGAGCCATAGTTTCAGACTCATTGTATTGTTTTGGATTAGAGTGTTACTACTGGCATGGATGTAAATGTGATTTGTGTTTATGCATATTGATGACTTACAATTCACTATTAGTCTTGTTAAAATGAATGTGATTCAGTTTCATGGTTAACTTGTGAATGGTCTTTGATTTTAAACTAAGTTAAACATCAGTTGCAAGTTTTAATTCCATAGAAGAATGTGGAATCCTATATGAGTGATTAGATTGCAATTTAGCTTTAATACAATCTTGTCCAGCTGTGAATTCAGTGATTGATTCATTTGGACTTGAATCAATACATGATGTTTAATCTTCCTTGTCACAATCCTGCCGAACATATATATGATGTTTAAACCTTTGTATTTTGCTTTTGTAGGATAGACTAGGATAGCTAAGACTAGATGAGAGTAGTTAGAAGTAGTATAGATAGGATTTAATACATAGACGTTATCTTTTTTATTTTGTTGACTTAATTTAAGTCTTCCTCCCAGAAGCGACCTTTTGACATGTTCAAACAGTTTACGAGGTCCTTTAAAACCCGTCGGAGCTAGCCATTCCAAATGAAAGCAGGTCTAATTGGGGCTTGCAATCAAGTTATTTCCCCTTGTTGGCATAACGCACATTATCCATGTCAACAAATTGGTGCTAGAAGGAGGGCCTGAACCGCCATCACTAGCTTTTCAAGATTTCATCTATAAGTGACACAATTGGATTCAAAAGAATTCATGTATGGATCGTAGAGGCAAAAAAGATCACTCCACCCATTTGAAAGAGCCTCACTTCGAAGAAACAGATAGTCCTCTAAGTCTTGTTTCTGGGTCACCCAAGGAAGAGAGACTGTGGGAGTATCCTATCTCTCAGGAACAACCAGTCATAACACTTACTCAGGCTTACACTCATTCCCTCTCTCAACTTCCCATATTTCACTCTTTACCTCTCAAAACTAAGAGAAATCCAAGGATCTTTAACCTAAGTGAAGATACATCTGTAGCCACTTCTCTCAAAGATATTGTGCTAGAACCCTTGCAAAGTACCGACACCCCTTGGGAAGAAATTCCTAAGGATTTCCCTTCTAAAGGTAACTCCTCATTTGATTTTGAGAATCCTAATGGAGAAGCCTCCAACCAAAACTTCCATACCCATAATATGGCCAACGTTCCTCCTCCAGGTGGGAATCAACCTCCACCTCCTCCTCCAGGTGGGAATCAACCTCCACCTCCTCCTCCGGGTGGGAATCAACCTCCACCTCCTCCGGGAGCACTCCCTCCTTGGCTTGTACAGGATGCTATAGCAATACTTTGGCAGCAGTATCCCTTACCCAAAAATGCAGAAAGAGTGTTACCTAATTTCAACCTTGAGCAAGGAGATACCACTAATAACCATATTCTCTCCTTCTTCCTCGCCTTGCGCAGGTTGGGGATCGCTGATGAAGATGTGGTGTACCACCTATCCTCTTTTACTTTGACTAGTGTAGCCTCCACATGGTATTTCAGTTTGAGAATAGGGTCGATTACATCTTGGGATGCTTTTCAGTAGGTCTTTTTAGACACGTTTGGTGATGACAAAACACATGCGGCCTTAGTTTTAGAACTATCCCATCTAAAAATGGAAACCAACGAGAATGTCAAGGATTTTAACATCTGATTCAACACTCTATTCAACAGAATCTTAGCTAATACTAGACCCACTAATGAAGTGCTCATGGATTTCTGTCTTTGCTCTCCCTGTCCCTACAACAATGTGGGTTAAAAGGAGTAATGTGAAAACCTTACAAGGTGCTATCAATGAAGCGGTGAAAGTTGAAAATGAAATGATTAGCCTCATAGCATGTCATTATACAACTGAAGTGAAGAAAGCCTCCCAATCATCCAAGAAGAATAGTGGGAGTGGAAAAAAAGTGGCCGAGACCAAAGAAAAGGATGCCACATATTTGGAAGGTTTGCATCGGATCATTAAGAAACTAACAAACACAGTCATCAATATGAAAGGAAATGCTGGAGAGAGTACAAGTGGGAAGGGAGGATATTATAATAATAGAAAACACTTCAAACCTTTCTATCAGAAGAAAATATAAGGTGGTCATCATCAACATGCATTGCCTGCTCCACCTAATGAAGGGGCTTTAAACACAGAAGAGTTAGCTCTTATTCGATCACTCCTTAACAAAGAAGAATCTATACTAGAGCTCGAACTAGAACAAGGAGATGAGGAGGAATACCAAGTAGAAGAACCCTCAGATGAGGAAACCCAAATTAATGTGCTGTGGGATTTCCATAATGATGAGAATGATGATGAAGGAGATAACACCGCAGAAATCAATGCTAATGAAATCTACACGCGAAGTAAAGGGCTGCTTCCAGGTGCAACAAAGCCCTTAAACCGAACAAAGCAAGATGTTCCCCCTATGAAATCATCCACTCCCAGAGTTCCGGTCAAGAAGAGTAGGCCTGGTGGTCAATCCAAGAATACCCCTGTTGCAAGTCACCCAGAGAAAGAAAATGCATCTCCCACTCCAACGAAGGCTACTCAAGATGGTAAAATCCCACCTGAGAATGGAAAAATAGGTATGTTTACTCTACCCTATCATGTTTATAACATTGATTACAATATTGTGGATGATCGCAAGAAGTGTAGGGCTAACATCACATATTTTGGGTTGTTAAAATTAACGCAACAAAGAGATTTGCTGCTGAAAGCTATGAATGAGTAGAACTTTAAAACACCCACCACCTCAAGCACCCAAACCAAGAAGCCAATGTCCAAACCTATTAGTACCACTAGAGTAGCCCAAATATCATCAGCTATGGAGGCCACGTTATATAAGATGAATCGATGTCAGCGCAACCATGATAGGGAGGAAACCGAAATCTATGACTCCACTGTTCCTCATCATGTTTGAAATTTTCAACATGAATGTCCATAATTGCTTGGTAGATTATGGTGCCTCATCCACTGTTATGCCTTATGTTGTTGCTAAAAGACTTCACGCCATACCTGAAAAAACTGGGACTTGAATCATGCAATTATATAGGACAAATGTGAAAGTAATTGGAGAATTGAAAGATGTGTTGATTCGAATGGCTGCTAAACCACAGTACACACAAGTCATTGATATAGTGGTAGTAGATATACCAGAGGCTTGTGGAATGCTTCTTAGAAAGGACTAGTTAGCGAAATTGAACGGATACTTCTCGACTGATTGGTCCCATCTCTTGTTGCCTTAGAAAGGAAAAGGTGATATTTTGAGAGTTGATAGGGAAAGATACATGAATTATGTGGTAATGGAGCTAAATGGTCCCAATGAACCTGTAATGTTTAACAACTCCATCCTTGGGAACTATAGTTTCAATGTTTATGCTACAGAAACCTATTTTGAAGAGTTTCATGCAAAAACCGTTGAAGAAACTTTGACACACACATAGTTGGAAATTCCCTCCCATAATCCAACTGATGAGCTATCCTGTACTATAGTAGATGATAGGACTAATTTCTTAGATAGTAGTTCAATTGATGTAACATTAGATGCTATATTCTGGACACTCTATTTTGATGGCTCTAAGTACCCTGAAGGTGCAGGTGCTAGAAGTATTCTCATTGACCCGCAAGGGAACCAACATCTAATGGCCAGCCAGTTGGAGTTCTCATGCACCAACAACACAACGGAATATGAAGGCCTGCTATAAGGCGTGAAGAAAGCCATTGGTATGAATGTGAAAAATCTTAAAGTTTTTGGTGACTCATAGATAATCGTAGATCAGGTAAGGAAAAGGATACATTGCAATTCTCCACACCTGGTGAGGTACCAACATGATGTATGGGATTTAATTGACAATTTTGGTTCCTTTAATATTACATACATACCTCGAGGCAAAAACCAAGATGCTGATCTGATGGCTAATATGGCTACTAAACTTTTGCCTGATTTTATATTGAAGAAAAATAAATGTTCAGTTGAATTGATGTTTAGACCATCCATGCTTGATAACATCTCGAATTGGCAGGTGTTTGAAGATGATGAGCAAATCCTTGAGTTCTTGCACTGTGAGAAGGCATTCAAGAATACAGTCATTGACGAAAAGGAGCATGACAAGCTTATGAATGAGAGGGAAGATGAATAAAAGGATCAGCCCAATATGATGCCAAAATCAGTTTTTAAGATGGAACACTTGTATGACTTGCATGATAAATTCAAGAAACTAACTAACTATAAAACACACAGTTTGTCCATGAAGTATGAAATGGTCAACCTTGGGACCAAAGAAGACCCAAAAAATGTCAATCTGGGCCTCCAATGCTCTCCTCAAGAAAAGGTTGTGTTCGCCAAGCTATTCAAAGACTATAAGGATGTATTTGCATGGACATAAGAAGACCTAAAGACTTTTGATACCAGTGTTATGCAGCATGTGATCCCTTTGGAAAGGGAGGCCAATCCCTACTAAAAAAAATTGTGTAAGATGCATCCAAGCCTAGTACCATTGGTGAAGAAAGAACTAAACAAGATGTTGGATGCTAAAATCATCTTCCCAGTTAGACACACATGCTGGGTAGCCAATCTCGTGCTAGTGAGAAAGAAAAATGGAGACATCAGGCTGTGTATTGACTTCAGAAACTTGAACAAAACATCTCAAAAGGATAACTATCCTATCCCTTCTATGGAACACATCCTTTAGTGCATCTCTGGGTCTAAAATGTTGTCCCTATTAGATGGGTTCTTAGGATATAATCAAGTACTGGTATCTCCAGGAGATCAGCTCAAGACAACCTTCAACACCAAATGGGGCACCTACCCATAACATAAAATGCCTTTTGGGCTCATTAACGTGGGTGCCACATTCCAGAGAGCTATGGACATAGCTTTCTGAGGGTTGATATATAGATAAATAGTGGTGTACATGGATGACATCACTGTGTATTCATATCGCAGAAGGGATCATATTTATCACCTGAGGAAGATTTTTGAAAGATGTCGAAGGTATGGAATTTCTTTGAATCCCAAGAAGAGAATATTTGCAGTCAAAGAGGGGAAACTATTGGGTCATATCCTTTCTAAAGATGGGATTGTGATTGATCCTGAAAGAATACAACCATCATGAGAATACAACCCCCTGCCAATAAAAAAAACCATGCAATATTTCTTTGGAAGGATTAAATTCATTAGAAAATTCATCTCGGGCTTTGTAGAAATAGTACACCCTTTGCAACTAATGATGAAGAAAGACGTTGTGTATAAATGGAGTGATGAAGCCAAGTAAGAATTTTGGCGAATCAAGGAAGCCATTGCTGAAGCTCCTGCACTAGTCAACGATAATTTCGGCAAATGATTCTTCTTATACACCTTTTCTTTCGACCTTTATATGCCTCAATTCTCACTCAAAAAAATGATGATGGAAATGAAGTCACCATTTCCTACATGAGTTAAAATCTCTAAGGAGCGGAACTGAATTACCCAAACGTGGAGAAACAGGGCTATGCAGTTTTCAAGGTCATTAGACATTTCCACCCTTATTTACTAAAGGCCAAGACCAAAGTCATCATGCCCCATCCTACTGTACGAGCCCTCTTCGTGCCAAAAGAAATGGGTGAAAGAAGAGGGAACTGGATAACCGCCCTTCAAGAGTTTGACCTGGAGATAAATCCAACACAGATAGTTTGAGGGTAGGGACCTTACAGGCTAGCAGTAGAAGCCTTAGCAAACCAAAAGGAGGCATCTGAAGAATCAAGAATGCTAAGCATGCAATATGCACAAATGGATCTCAAGGAAGAGCCCTTATGGAGTAATGAAGAGTTGATGTATGAGCGAGAAGCATCGAAAGCCCTTTTGGACCTCGAGTTGTGGTACTATGACATATGCTTCTATCTAGTGCAGGGATCGTGTCTTGAACACCTGGATGCATCACAGAGGAGAGCACTCAAGTTGAAGTCTAATCTGTATCATTTGGCCAACAACGTCTTATACTAAAAAAGTCATGATGGAATCTGGCTGCGGTGTTTAGGGAAAATGCCAACCATGTATTGAAAGAAATGCACGACGACCCAGCAGGTGTTTACTATGGCAGAGAGACCACTGCTCATAAAATATTGAGAGCCAGATATTATTGGCCCACGGTGTTTAGATACTCGCATGCCTATGCTCGCAAATGCAAGGTGTGTCAAACCACGGCAGGACGAGAAACAAATCCCATTGTTCCCCTCAGGCCTATTATGATTTATCGACTGTTCTAGTAATGGGGTTTCATGCGGAAAGAGTTAATCTTGCGGACAAAACTAACCTCCCTAGAAGCCTAAGACTTTCTAGTGACAAACAAGACAATTAAGAGCAATCCTTCTCTAAACATGC
>APFE030620522.1:69184-101223 GCA_000404065.3 Pinus taeda | reverse complement strand
GAACAGGAATCGCGTTCGGGATATTGTATCCTCCCGAAAAACCAGGATTAACCGGACCGTACTAGGGTTGTTGAGGTTATTGATAAGTGTACCCAGGATACGGTTGATACTGGTAAGTTGGTTGCTGAGCAGCAGGACCATATTGAGGTTGGTACTGTCCCTGGTTTGGAGGTTGAGCAAATTGAGGTTGAGAAGTAACAACCGTACTTCCTACAGGCATATAGACCGAAGTCTGGACCGCAGGTCCAGACTGAGGTACAAAGGTCTAAGGAACAGAGGCAGGAACAGTAGAAACCGGAACTGCTGATACTCCAGAAGAAGATGGGGTGGATGGAGAAGATGTTGTAATAGCCATAGCAGACGTTCGAGGCAGAGTACTAGGTGTACTAGGCCCAGCCTGAGAGACTACAGAAGATGCAGAAGATGAAGCCGTAGACTGGACGGGTTGCTGAGATGGACCAGCGGCCTGTCTAGGTTGGGAGGACGACTGCACATTTGGTTGCAACATCTGTGGATTTTGAGAAGGTTCCCACACCAAATTCGTTCCAGGGTATTGACCTTGAGGATATGGAGGTCCATAACTGGGTTGAGGGTAAGATTGATAATACAATTGACCTGAAGGCGGTAGATAACCTTGCGGTTGATACTGGCCTTGGGGTTGGTAACCTTGGGGCACATACTGATACTGGGGTGGCTGACCTTGAGGTATGTAAGAATATTGATTCTGGGGTGTATACTGATATGAAAGTTGACCTTGGGGTACGTAAGAATACAGGGGTTGACCCTGGGGCACAGATTGGGCCTGGGGTTGACCTTGAGGAATGTATTGTCCTGTAGGGATATACTGTCCTTGAGGTTGCCCCCACGGTGCAAATTGAGTACCCTAAGGTTGCTCCCTAGGCAGATATTGAGTACCCTGAGGTTGCCCCCCAGGTGCATATGAAGTACCTTGAGGCTGCCCCCCAGGCGGTAACTGACTGCCTTGAGGTTGACCCGACATCATCAAAATTTCTTCTGCACTCAACTGACTATTACCAATACTTCCAGATAATAACTTCTATTTGAAGGGACGAGGAGATGCTCCTGCAAAAGTACCAGAAATGGACTGATACCCAACAGGAACAGACGACAGCCGTATAAATAGGCTTACGGAGATGACGGACTAGACATATATACAGGAGTAGTAAAACCTCTGGGTGGAAAAAGAAAACGAGGTGGAGAAAAACTTACTGAGTTGTCCAAAAAATTGGTTAACGAAAGAAACCAAGTAGTACTTCGAGGAGGACTGTAAAATATAGACTCACGCTCTCTTAGATCGAGAGCAGGTAGATCTTCTTCAAGGTAAGAAGAGCCTAGATCTTCTTCTGGAGCAAGCTCTTCAATAGAAATCAAACCAGAAGGAAGATTTTCGGTGATGACTCGTTCTACCCTAGGTGAACCAGGAACACTAGAAGTCGGAGTAACAGGTTCGAATATTTGAGGTTCTTCACCTTTATCACTGGCAGATGAAACACTACCAGGAAGCTCAAAAACCGCAACAGCTTCAGGATTATAACCTATCTCTAGATTTTGGTAATCTGGGTGGATTACCAACGAAGACTCTCCTTCTTCAGGTGGACTTACTCTACTACCACCAGGAGTAGTTACAAGGATTTTCAAACATTCGTAATGAGCTCGGACCTCTTCAGGAGGTTCACCCCGCAATCTACGGGATCGCCTCAACAAATCGGCCAAAGTAACAACTTCAGGAGACTCACCCCGAAGTCGACGGGAGTGTCTCAGTGATTCAGCCACAACTAAAAACTTTTAACTACTACACATGAAAACAAAATAAATCTCAAAGCAAACCACCTAAAGTCGCTAAAGAACCAATCAAATTTGAAACATACGCCTAAAGAATCTAGGGCGTCAAACCAAACACAAACATTAAGCTTCCAGACCAAAAACACTAGTTGGTGATGAAATCCAACCTCGTAGAATTTGATACAGAAATAGCGGGTGGAATAGTTACCCCAGCAACCTGCTTAATGAATAGACTGGACCAAGTTCCTCCACTTTAATCGTCTCGAGTGAAGTGAACCCCCTAGAAAATCCAAGTGAGTCTAGCCGACGTCTGCTCCAGGTACAGTGGGATCTTCCCTCCACCGTCACCTTGGGTATAATCCTAAGATCATGGTCACTAAGGTCACCAACAGCAACAAATACACCTGGGGGAACAGTCTACACTCCGACAGCACGCAAGGGCAGAGTATCAAGCTTAATCCCCTTACCGGCTTCTTGACAACAATCCAAGGTTTACTGATAAGTGACCCCTGGCTCCTCAACAATAATCTGAGGTTTACCATTTGTAATATGTGCATGTCTAGCGTCATTCCCAACAAGGGAGGATTGGTCCCCTCTCTGGTTCGGACACGAGCTCGTGCTTCTCCTTTAAGAGGAGCTTTCCTAGAGTTTAAATGCAACAACTAGATTTATCCTATCACAAGATAAGCTACTTGTTTGGTTTTGTAGTCTTGGAGAGTTAATTACTCTCCTACTCCAAGACACTAGCCTGATCTATATTGGTGCTTCAGAGCCCTAGTAAAAGAAAAATTGCTAAGTTGATTTTACTTTAAGCGTTAATTTTATGGCTTTTCTTTAAGACAAAAGGTAGTGGAGATGAAACTGATGGTGTGTAGACTCGACTCAAATCCACTAAAAAGATGCACCTAGGATGATTTACACTACTTTTCTTTTTCAATGAATTCCCTAGCTAAGAGAGTTGGAGAATGCAAACTTTTGATAAAAGCAACTTTCTTAATAGAAAATCAAAGAAACAATCTCTTTATCTTCTCCAAGCATACAACACATGACCACTCATTACTTGCACGAAAAATCCTTTCTCTTTCAAAAAATTCAAATGCTACTTAAAACAAACTTTGCAAAGGTGATGTTTTTGTATTTTTCCTATTTAATAAAGCATATAAAACTATTTTAACAAAAGCAATTTCAAAATTTATGAAAATCTACGAAAAACTCACTCAAAAGCAATTCAAAAGGAAATTTACCTAAAAGCAAATCTAAAGAGGCAAAAGCCTACTAAGATGATTCCAGGTTGTTTTACTTGGTAACAATCAAACCAAGGACTAGTTCATGCAGAATCATAAACCGATCAAAAAACAAAAATCAAACTCTTTTGTTCTTTTTCTTAAGAATGAAATTCACAACTTCAATCAACAAGTTATTTCGAAATTCCGCAAAGAGACAACACAAAGGTAGGTTGCTCACACAGGTAGACTTTATGACAGGCCCGACTCCTAAGAAGACTGACAAAACCAAAGAGATCCAAGGTTCCACAACTTCTAAAGTCAAAGTCACTACAGGACCAATGCAAAAATCAAACCCTAAGGCTAAAACTTCAATGAATTTCACTAAAACTCTCGACACTAACGAAACAAGTTCAGGTGAAGATCTCTAACAGATAACCAGTGGATCTGGGCAGAAAAGACTAATGAAAGACAAAATCTAAGGAAAAAAATGGAAAAAATGGAAATTTCTCAATTTTGACAGGGTACGCAGGCAGCCTGTTTGACCAGGTGTGTCCACACTCTGTGTACAAAGATACAATGCATATAGGTACGCACTGTGTCTAACTCAGAGGGTGCGTGCTACTGAAAAATTAACAAAAACTAAATTCTAACTTAACTCTAAGCTAGCCCACCCAAATACACAGTCAAACAATCAAAAACCAAAAAAGAAATGGCTTTTTTCATATCAAAGTGTCACTCAAAGGAAAAATCAATCACATTAATGGATTCCCTAGTATGGTCGCCAATTTGTCATGCGGAAAGAGTTAATCTTGCGGACAAAACCAACCTCCCTAGAAGCCTAACACTTTCTAGTGACAAACAAGACAATTAAGAGCAATCCTTCTCTAAACATGCACTATCATACGAGAAACCAAGTGTTTTAGATCCTACCTGTAGTCCAACGCTATTGTAGTAGTCTAGCCTCGTCGATCCAGATGAGCTCCTCCTTCACTTCGAAACTTGCATTACCTAACAATCAAACGATTACATAGCACCTAAATATCTCATAAAACAAAACATATTCAACATATAGACCAAGGAGTATATGAAACAATTCATTAATAACAAATCATTGAGAAGAATGGACTTATTTGTATTAATAGGAAACAAAAGAAACCATTACAACCTGAGCCTTGGTGTTGTGCAAGTTCCTCCCAGGGTCCAGCAAGAGTTTTCCTTTACTTTGATAAGCGCACCCACTTCCAAATGAAACAAGAAAGGATGGGAATCTCTCCTCACAAGCTTCTACAAGGAAGTCCTAATTCCAA
The DNA here is from genome assembly GCA_000404065.3 of Pinus taeda. Classification (NCBI taxonomy): domain Eukaryota; kingdom Viridiplantae; phylum Streptophyta; class Pinopsida; order Pinales; family Pinaceae; genus Pinus; species Pinus taeda. The sequence continues at coordinate 96,887 of APFE030620522.1, read as the reverse complement.
CAGCATCTACCCTTTGGAATGTTCAGCTTTCAACCTCCCCTCCTCTGGCCCAATGCTTGTATTTATAATGCTCTAGAGGAAGTTAATCAGGTCCATCATCAATGGGATAAGCCCCTCTTTGGATGGGGTAGCTCCTCTCTTGATGGGATAAGTTCCTCTTTCATAGGGATACATGAACCATATGGAGGCGCTCAATACACGTCAAACAATCTTCTAGAATGCTCTAGAAATGACCACAAGTAACTTTTTTAGGATGAAACTCATGCCTTTTGACCTTTACAGGAGTACGCACCCACCCCTTTACATACAGAGCGTACAGGTACGCAGGTATTGTGAACTTGGGATGCGTACACGTAGGTAAGGTAGAGAGAAACTGCGTACCCAGAGATAAACATGTTTTTAATGACTTTCTCTCTTTTTTGAAGTTTGACATGGAGAGCAGAGGTATGAGGCTTGCCAAGGAGGACAGTATGACTGTTGATGAAGCCATACTAACTGCAGATAGTCATGGTGACAAATTTTAGTGTAACATGGGGCCTAGACATCATAGATGATATCACTCCAAACTCCTCACAGCAGCACAAGTATATACTCACAACGAATGATTACTTCACCAGATGGACTGAAGTCATCCCGCTCCAAAAGGTGAACGAAGATGAGGTAATATCATTCATTGAGAAATTCATTATCAACAAGTATGGCATCCTTGACGCTCTCATTTTTTATAACACTTCGTACTTTTCATCTCTGAGACGACTGAGTTTTCCATTGATAATTCAATCCACATAAAGTATGTAGCAAACTATTACCCCATGGAAACGGAGTTGCACAGTCTTCCAATAAAAACCTTATCCGCATAATCTGCAAGTCAGTCACTGATAACTAGAGGAATTGGCACAACACCTTGACAAATGCCCTTTGGGCCAATAGGGTCACCCCTAAAGTGGCCTTAGGAAACTCCCCATACTTCCTCATCTATGTACAGGAAGCTATCTTGCCCCCAAACATTGCCCTTCCCTCCTTACAGCTCTCCCAAGCTTCAAGAGGAACCCCTTCAGCCTTGCTTCAAGAAAGGATCAACCAATTGATGAAGCTAGAGGAATTAAGGGATAAAGCCAGAATTAAATTCAAAAATAACCAAATGATTATAAAAAAATGATTTGATCATCATTTGGCAGGAGATAAAGATATCCAAGTAGGGGAGTTATTCCTAAAACGGGACAAGCTCAGTGAGCCAAGGGGTAAACACGCAAAATTCCAACACCTATAGCTGGGCCCATTACAAGTTGTTGCAAAAATTGGTCAAGGGACTTACAGGTTGAAAATGTTATAGGGAGAGACTAAAAAGCTCCCTGTTAATGGCAAGCATCTAAAGAGATACTTCCAGTATCCACCATATTGGTGGTTGCTTCCCGAGTAGATTAGAGTTCATTTCATTTTGCTGTTAGTTTAGTTGTATTTCTGTCCTTTCTTTTGTTTTGAATTACATTCCTTTTTAGCCAATTGATTGTAGTCCTCTAGTCTCATTCTACCTTTCAGATCTACCCTCATTCACTACTCTCGGCCTTTCCCTTCTTCATTAACTTGTTTATGATTCTGTTGTTCCTGAATCCATCATTTCCCCGCAAATCGAACAAACTTTCTATCAGCCCATGAGCACTTCAGAATAAGCAGTGGAATGTAAACCAAAACCCCACATGGGCATCTATTGGGAACTTTGTGAGATCTGTTGATAACTTGGATATCTGAAGCATGTAGGAGCATCTTTATAAAACAAAAAAAATGTATAACTATAGCTGGACTAGCATGGAGGAATGTTGTATTTAAATAAATCCCACTCAGACCTAGCATATACTTGCTTGTAAGGTTTACAATCATTCTCCATTGGTCCCATCCACTACAATAAATGGTCCAATACCTGTTACTCACAAGTAAACCTCCTTTCATGGGCTAAACGCATTGTCTCATACCCTATGGCAAATCTAATTGTGCTCTAGTCCTTGTGCCTAAAATTGGAAGGACTTATCTAAAAAGAAATGAAATGTCAAGTCCTTGTGCCAATCTGGAAGAATAGGTTGTTTGGGAAGCTGGTTAGAGTAAGGACTATTGCTGGGCTCAGAGTACCAGTTGAGACACCAAGCCCAACCTTGCTTAAGCAGTTTAAAAATATGGCATGATCTATGACTGCACCGCATTCAATCAATGAAAATATAGCACTTAAATTCTCATCTAAATTGTAAGATAAACATGTCTACATCAAGCTTAATAAGCAATAAATAGCTAAGGTACACACTTAAACAAGTATGGATAGACCAGTGAAGGCCCCAAAGGGATTTTTGGAAGTGGTAAATAGGTAAAGGAAGGTCAATAACCCCCATAATACTTCCATTGGAGAATGCCTGCCAAAATCATATCAGTAAGTAGAAGTTATTTATCTCTATCCCTCCTGAAGCTGTTAATGTTTAAGTGGAACCCATGCTTGTCCATCTTTATAGTTTTCATTTCAAGTTTATCTTAACATCCTGATGTTTTATTGATCTGAAGGTTATTTGGAAATAGAGATAACTAGTTCGCCCAACAGTTCGCCATTTGTTGTGGCCACAACTACCACCTTATTAAAACATGCTCTGACAACAAATTTTTGAATGGGTCCCCTAGAAGTTTGATTTTTCATTTGTTGGAATGATCTGTTTCATCACAAGGATGTTAACTCTTTATCAAGTTAGATTTTCCATGTATGATTTCTAAGACATTGAATAAACCTCCGCAGCAATGGTTGATTCCTGACATGGCCTAGCCCTTTATTCACTCCATCCATCAGGACCTTTTAATCTTCACAAACATGCATGATACGTTTATGCCCATACAAACAATCACCCCTACCCTTATCATAATCATCGGTGCACTGAACTTGCTAAATCTTCCATCACGTCCTTTTGCTATCATAATTCCTCATAACCAAAATACTCCAGAAAATAGGTGTAAACCCTTTTGGGCCCATCACAAATAACACAAGGCATTCATGGCTTCTAGACCTAACGGGTCTTATTAACTCAAATGTATATATTTCGAGTCCGAAGCCCATCACAATTTTCTATCGGCCAAGCCCCAAAGCTATGTGTATAAAGAGCGCGTATATCTTCAAACCCACCGATTATTATGGATTGGAGTGTATAGCATTTCAAGTTTGGCCTTTGGGCCAAATGTGGTTTCTCCATATATTCCTTTGTTCTCAAAAAAACATTGAAACCCTAGTTTTCAAAGGCAAGTCTATATTCTGGGCCCGATGACACTATTAACCACACTTCATATATATGTCAGGTCTGAAGTCCCATCACATATCGCATATCAATGGAGCCCGGGCATTATACACAATATGCATAGCGATATGGTAGACCCGCCGAGCCTATCAAATATGGTATATATATTTTCGGGTCTGAAGTCTCGTCGTATATCGCAATGGGTGGAGTCCCAGGCTTGGGCATATTGTGATATGTGATATGATGGAACTGAAGATATTTATACACCCTGATATATAAAATTTGAGGTCCGGCTTGAGTGATCAGGCCGGGATTTTCTTTGTTTTTTTGTTTTTTCCAAATTTTCCAAAATAACAAAGGGATCAGGTTTTCGATGTAAAAGATGGGCCTGTGGAGTCCCGATGGTGTAATTGCACATTGAGGAAGTAGAATGCATGGGCACTGCAACCCACAGAGGAGCCGATACTTGATTGCGATTAAGTGAAGCCCTCGAAAACTGTGCCAAGCCTATGGATTGAGCGGGAAATTGTGCATTGCCTGTGTTTTATGCTTAAATCCTTGTTCACACTTGTTCTCGTAGTTTTATAAAACTAATGAAGATAGCATTTACATCTTGATTGAACATTTATCTTTTATTTTTCACAATCATGAAACTAATGATAAATATCTCTACAGACGATAAATAAAGGCACAGGAGTGGATCTGGTAGGAGGTAAAGGCGCTGCATATCTAGATGACACCTCTACACCTCCAGTGTCGATACTACAAAGACGAAGCTTGCAGAAAGGTCCATGAACTACCATGATGCATTAATGAAGTCCCACTCTATGTTGAAAGGGAAGTGCAATGCTGATCCATCAATATGCCACTCCCTCCAGGAATACCTCAAAGCATGCCAGGTGTGGGAGGACAGGCACGGCTTCTTCAGTTTTCTCCAAGAAATGACAGTGAATAATAGCTGTTCCACATAGGTGCAACGAAATGATATATAGCCATTCTCTTTTCCATCAACACCCATTCGCTCCCCCTAGGAAGTAGAACGCTCCACCAAAGGCGACCTCAGCTTGTCAGCAGTTTCACCAACTGTCCGCATTTGGATATGTTGATCTATGTAATGTACAGAGGGGAGATCAAAGGTCATGGAGGATGAAGGGTCATTGAGAGCTGCATAAGTATTACCTCAAGAGAGGGGAAGGGGCTTTTTTGGCTTGGAGAAAAACAATTTTGATTTATTGTGAATAAAAGGGACTGTTTGGTTCAAGGAGGAGCCATAGTTTCAAACTCATAGTATTGTTTTGGACAGAGTGTTATTACTAGCATGAATGTAAATGTGATTTGTATTTATGCATATTGATGACTTACAATTCACTATTAGTCTTGTTAAATTGAATGTGATTTAGTTTCATGGTTAACTTGTGAATGGTCTCTGATTTTAAACTAAGTTAAACATCAATTGCAAGTTTTAATTCCATAGAAGAATCTGGATTCCTATATGAGTGATTAGGTTGTAACTTAGCTTTAATAAAATCTTGTCCAATTGTGAATTTAGTGATTGATTCATTTGGACTTGATGTTTAATCTTCTTTATCACACTCTTGCCAAACATATGTATGATGTTTAAACCTCTGTATTATGCTATTGCAGGATAGACTAGGATAGCTAAGAATAGATTAGAGTAGTTAGAAGTAGTATAGATAGGATTTAATACATAAAGGTTAGTTGTTTTATTTTTTTGATTTAATTGAAGTCTTCCTCCTAGAAGCAACCTTTTGATATGTTCAAATAGTTTACGGGGTCTTTTAGAACCCGTTGGAGCTAGCCATTCCAAACGAAAGCAGGTCTAATTAGGGCTTGCGATAAGGTTAGTTGCCCTTGTTGGCATAGTGCACATTAGCCATGTCAACACTACCAAACTAAAATATTTTTTCGTGGTTACCTCCGTCGATCTCCTCGTCAACCTGGGACATTATGGAGGATAACAGAGGGCATGACAACTAGGTTGTGCCAAGGTGTTCTAGTGAATGTAAGGTTCCCAAGTCATGGAAAAATGCAATGCTAGTTGTGAGATCATGACTACCAAGGTGTGTTAGGGAATGCTAGGGCATGTTAAGATGTGCCAGATAGAATGAAGACATGTCAAACAAGCTAAGATGTGACAAGTGCTAAGGCATGCCAAGATGTACAAGGGTTCCAAGTCCTTGCCTCCTCTTCTTCCATATGCTATCCACTTATGACATTTCTTTTGCAATATTTGGTGCATTTGACAGTTATAGGTCATTTATAGGTTATAAATGTCTTCAGAGTTTCACTTCTAATTGAGTATTGAACTGAACATATTGATTCTTTTATACACAACTATTTTTCCCTCCACCCAATTTTCATAACTTCAATAACCATTAGGTAGGGACTTACTGCTTCGATGTTGCTTTGCTTGTTTAGTAAAATATTTCCGAGACTTTAATTTATTGAAAGTTGTAGAATTTACAATTTATGAAGTTTCAAGGTCTAATTTTTAAAAATATAATTCTCTAAAGGGTGTTAGCTCAATGGAAGAGCACCTACTTTACAAGCGGGAGGTTGGTGGTTCGATTCCATCATGCCCTGACATCCATATGGAATGGTGACGATCAAATTTTGGTGACAGAGGCTCTTTCGACCATCACCAATGAGCTTTGGTGACATTTTTCATCCCTCAACAAAAATATGAAATGGTGACAGTCAATGAATGCCACCATATATACACATCAATAATGACGACCCTCAAGAGTCCGTAACCATAAATCGTTGTTGTTGATATGAAATGGTGACAGTAATTGTCTGTCATTATAGTCATTATTCACGACGGACCTTGAATGTCACCACAACACCTATATTTCTAGCATTGTAGCTTTTGGTGACGGTCAATGAACGTCACCATATATATGCACCAATAGTTATGGTCATTAAAGGTCCATCACAATAAATCATTATTGTTCATATGAAGTGGTGATCCTCAATATCTGTCACTATAATCAATATTCGTGGCGGACCTTGAATGTCACCATAACACCTATACTTTTGGTGACATTCAGTTTTTCGTGTTCGAGACTATGGTCCACCGTCATTTCTCATATGCAATGGTGATGGTCGCTAAAAATCATTATAAATCATTATTAATGATGAACTTTGAATGTCACTACAACATCTATACTTTTAGCGACGCCACCTTTGGTGACGCTCAATTTTTGGAGACAGAGGCTATGGTCCATCACCAATGCTCATATGAAATGGTGAAGGTTGTTATCTGTCATTATAAATCATTATTGGTGACAGAATTTGTATGTCACTACAACACCTATACTTTTGGTGATGCCACCTTTGGTGATGTTCAGTTTTTGGTGACGAATTCTCTTTTGACCATCACCAATGAGCATATGGTGACATTTTTCACCCCTCACCAATGTCCTTTTTCTTGTAGTGTTTCTTTCATAGTCTGTTCGTAGAACCTTGTACAAATATCTTTCCATTGAAGGAAAAAAAGTTTCATTTGCATATAGCTAGGTTTTCTATTGATTTCTTTTGCATCCAGAACATCATAAAGTTGCACCTCCATTTTACCCCTAACCTAAGAAAATACATTAAAATCAAGCACTTAATTTAAAATTAGCTAGAATTATTTTTATTTGTCATAGTAACATCAAGTAATGTAGGTCATATTAGGTCACTCCAAATTTAAACATAGAAGTTGATTAAAAGAGTGAAATCTAGTATCGTGAAGTTGACCGGAAATCTCTTTTCTTTTGTGAGTTAAGCATGAGGGTGAGCGAAGGAAGGAAACAGAGATACCCCCTCTCTGATTTGTTGGATCCCGACCAAAGATTGTTCTGCCTGGCTGCCGATACGAACTAGTGACCTTAGTTTCCTTTCCTAGGGACCACATATGTGACTACAGGGGGGAATATTGCGGTACTTGAGGTAGATGTTGTATCACTCTCATCAGTACTTCTTGAGGGTGCCCTTATGAATCTTGGGTACTTGCATCAACAAAGGATTTTGCTTGGAGTTCAACGTAATTGTTTCTATTACCTTTTCTGGTAGCCTTGGGTTGGAATTATCCCAAACTATCTTCAGAAGGTCCTTTATATCGCTTGCTTTTATTTGACTATGAGTGATACTATTGAGCATACTCCTATTTCAGTTCAAGGAGGAGGTATTATTGCTATATCTACTATCACTCCTAGTACTGCAATATTTAGCTCTACTTCCATTCCATCTTTGAATGGGGGCACCCAAGCTTTGTCTTCCCACACTAGTTCCTTCCCCTTTGGGATGCCTTCTAGGGCAATTCCCTCAGTTGCTCTATCAATCCCATCAGGTGATTTTGTTGCGAACAAGTTCCCCCAAGAGCGTTAGTCGGGGCTAAAATCCCATGTTTTGGGGAAATTTTGTAATAAAGTTGTAAATTCCCCACATTTTGTGGTCGCATAGTGGGAAGGTCACAAGATTCATAAAGGGATGTCTGCCCTTATTTTGTAAAGTGTCAAGTCGGTTGTAAAGACCTACCCATGGTCTGAAAACCATGGGATTGTATAAAAAGGAGCTAAGCAAGTAAGCTCTAAGTAGCTTTGTAATTCTTGGTAGTGAGTTCTAAGTGTTCTTGAGTCTTAGCATAGGTAGAGGCTCTACACCTAAGTGCGCAGAGGCCTAGGGCAGAAGTCCGTAGCTGAGTGCACGAACCCTTGCAGCTATGTGCGCAAGGTGGATAGAGTCTGTATTAAACTGGAAGATATCAATAAAGAGAGGTATTCTGCAATTACTATGTATTTATTCTATGTTAATGCTTCTAATTATATTGTGATATGGGTTTATTTTACAGTGTTTATTTGATGCATGAATATATGTGATTATATCGGTTAATTAAGCACAAGTAAGAATATCATTTTACGTGACACTAACTGTAATTGATTGGTAAGATAAGTAAAGAACTTGAGATAACTTGGGAACCTATACAATACATTATCAAAGCAACGCGAAAGTACTTGAACCGCTAGTTAAGGTTGCACAAAGTTCAATCGTACACCTTCGTGGAGGTACTAAAGGGTGGGATAGAGGGTAGATCGATAAAGCCCTAAGGATTAGTGACTTACGCGAAGGCAGGAGCAAGGGGTATAAACCAACATCACGACCATCTCAGGGTGCAGAGATTTGGTTCCAACATCCCCCATACTGCTTCAGGTGAGAATTCGTTCTGCACTCTATGGGCTGACCATGAAAGTTCCAGTAGTGTAGGGATTTGTTTGGTTGACTAATGTTGAACCTGGGTTAGGGCCCACAAAGCCAACAACTGGTTCCATTGTTGGGACTAGAATCTACATGGGAGATGTGTGATGTCATATCACTAGAATCCAACTAAGAAATAGATCAAATATTGGTTGGATAGGAAGATCTAGGAATTCGCGGTGCAGGAGAACAGAAATCTATGGCTGACAAAGGAACAATGGCTATATAGGTACTTGTATACATAAATCCACAAAATCTTTTTTTGTTCCTTTCTATCTGAGTTATACGAGTGGATCGCAAAGCTAGCAGATAGTTAAGGAAGGTGGAGGGTTGATGGTCCTATTGTCTAGACCCTGTAGTTAGTACAAAGACTGGAAGCCTCTGAGGATAAAATTTCCCACGCTGTCAATCATTGGCTCGATCGTATCATAGGAGGATTTGTGATGGAATTCACTGTCAATACCTCAGTTAGTTATAGTGATATGGAGCGACGCTTTTTCAATGGTCTGCAAGGTAAGTACCTGAAGTCTTTAAATAATTGGATTAAGATGTTATTGTGTGAAAAGCAGGTTATGCAGCTACATTGATGTTTGGAGCTATGCAAAGTGGAAACACTTACAATGATGAAGGAAGAAAGGGTCCTAAATATATCCCATTGATTTCACCTACTGTGAGTGACCAAGAGGGAGTAGCGCAGGCTTCTCCACAAAGTGCAGTTCAGTTGATAAAACAAGGGTTCCCGCAACTAACACCTCCACCTACACCACCTCCACCTTCACCACCATCACCTGTGACTTCACCCACACCACCACCACCTCCACCACAGTTCAATATGGTGAATTCAATGAAGTTGCCTTTGTTTAAAGGCTCAGGAAATGAGGACCCGAACCAGTTCTAGTTCGTCATAAAATCTGTATGGGAAGCTCAGGGCATCACAGATGATCACATGAATAAGGAAACATTGGTTAGTGCTTTGTAGGATCACGTGCTAACTTGGTACATCAAGTACTCTAATGATAACCAAAACGTTGCATTGGTAGAGATCCAGACAACACCAAGCAAAGAGTTCAGTATGCCTAAATCCAAGGCGCAGTCGATTGTGGGATTCAAGGAAATCGCGATGAAACTAGGTGAGACATTTTAGGAGTTGGATTAGAGATTGAAGTGTAAAATTCATGAAGCTAACATGAACTTAGTAGATGGACAACACCTCAAATGGTTTGTGGCTTCGCTCCTGCCTCACCTAAGGGTTGCGTTGTCACAACAGAAGATTACGACTTAGGCAGAGGGCTTGGAGATTGCAATAATACTGCATGAAACATCAACGAAAGATCCGAATCTTGGGGTTCTGCAAATCCATCTGCAGTTGCAAAATCTTTGCCTTGAAATGCAAAGCTTGAAGCAGGATAGAATAGTTCGGCCAAAGGCACACGAAGATATATAGTGCCTAAAATGTAAAGGTCAGGGGCATGACAAGGACCAATGCCCGGTCTTTGCTAAGTATATTGTAGGAGGAGGACCAATTCCTTTGAGGCTAGAAGCCCAAGCAGGATTTGTCACAGGCCCTACATTGTGGTGTGCTATATTTCAAGTAGTAGGGAAACATATGGATGATAATTTGCTGCAAAAGTTTGTACAAACACTGCAACAACTATTCTACAAATTCTATAGGTCGGTAGGGCATGATGAGCGCAACTACTGAAGTTATGAATTGATGATGGACAAAACAACTACCTATAGAGTTCAGGAAGAAATGTGACTTCCTGACAAGGGCACTGGGATGGCATGGACATGATTTCAGGGGCATGGATGAGGCCGAGGCAGAGGAGGACCTGACAGAGGTAAGGCACAACTAATTTGTTACAATTTTGGAGGACCAGGACACTATGCCCAAGAATGCGCTAACCCAACACATCTGTCATGAAAATATTGTACTCAATTTGATAATGAGACTAAGGAATGTCCTACGTTGATAGCAAGAATACGTGACAAAGGTGTGTTACCCCCACAGCCAACTCAAAACCTCCAGATGATGAGGCTCGCGCCTCGCGAAGAGCATCCAAATGTGAATATAGTGCTCTAAAGTGGGATTGCAACAGGTGATGATAAGGGGAAATAACCTGAAGACAATTCTGGGGTTCGAAAAGCTCTACAGAAGGGGGTTGAATTTGATTTGGAGCATGCACGTGAAATGTTCATGGAAGAAAAGAAGAGCTTCACTGAGACCTCTACCTCAGGGAGTCGAGATAAACCTGTTCAGGAGATGTACCCTTCTATGCTTACGACCTTTCTAGAGACCTACATGAAGTTGTTGCATGATATCAAGGTTATGAAGGGGTTATAGGAACTTATAAATATATGCACCCGTAACACTTCGGGTGAACCACGTGTGGTACAGAAGATTGGTAAGCATAACGCAAGGATAAGATGTGAGATGAGACTCACCGCACAAATAGTAGAGTATGAAATGGATCAAGTTATTCTGGATCTGGGGTTAGACATGAACGTTTTGCCAAAGTAGACCTAGGAGTAGATAGGGAGACCCGCACTGCAGTGGTCTCTAATTTAGTTAAGGATTGAAAAATAAACAAAAGATCATCCCCATGGGGCAGTTGCAGGGAGTAACTGTAGATATTGAAGGTGCGAGTGCGTTGGCTGATTTTGAAGTAATAGAAATTGTGGATGACAACAACCCCTACCCTGCACTCCTTGGCATTGATTGGGCTACTGAAATGAATGGGGTAATCAACATAAAGAAGAAAAATATGATATTTGAAAAGAAATCACTTCGTGAAAAGAAATAGTACCCCTAGATCCTGCGGAAGGATCGCGCTATACCGAACGAGTCCGCGATTATGAAAGGGATGACGATTTGGACTACATATATAAGATAACACCACGACACCAAGACTGCGTGAACTCGAAAGTGGATGAATGAATTACATGGGCTCATCAGAGTTCCTGCACCTCAGGCTTGAACGAAGAATTAAAGCGTTGGAAAAATCGGCTACATGAAGTAACTACGCTGAGTTGTAACATGATGACTCAGTCGCTACACTGTGTGTCATTAGAGGTAAGAAATATGCCCACTTATGATGGCTTGAATGATGTTGATGTGTTTTTGGATTCATTTGAGAGGGAAGCACCAAAGAAGTAGTGCTTCTAGGCTTTGGACGGGGCACTGCACGCTATGCCCACAAGATGGTGGGGCAGGCATAAGGCTAGTTTTGATGATTGGCGTGAGTATAGGAGGATGATGATAACATGTTTTGGGATGCCGAAGGTATGAGTGACGGACAAGTATGATGCGAAGGATGATCCACGTGCACACTTGGCCAAATGGGCTAAAGCCTATGGAGCAAAGCCCCAACCTGAATGGGTGCACTTGCTCTATCACGCCCTAGATGTCATCTCGATGAACTGGTACTTGGAGAAAGAGCTTCACGATGGCACAGGAGAATGGGATATTTTGCACGAAGGGTTCATAATGACGTCCAACTTCAAAGACGGGTTTGACTATATTGACAAAGCACTACAAGAAGTTAAAGTAGCATTCTTTAGGATAACGCAGGAGCCTTTGGATCTGATTCTACCCAATTGGACTACTCAGCTGAGCCATGTGTTGGAATGTTGTAACGTGACTGCTAAAGAAGAAGATGAGGACCCATGAAAGATTAATATCCTTAAAACTAAGGGTCACCAAAATTTAAGGGACCACAGATCAAGAATCCTGATATAACCGCGTTGTTGAAAACTAAACAGATAAATATTGGTATAGAGGATGAGCCTAAATTCGCAAAGGTTGGAGATTACTGGGATGGTGCGATGGTAGATAAGGTCCCTTGATTTCTCCATGAATACCAATATTTCTTCCCTACCAAGTTTACAGAGTTAAAGGGGATAATAGTAGACCTGGGCGTTATGAATATCACGTTAAAACCCATTGTGAATCTAGTTAAGCAAAGACCTTATTGTCTCAATCCTAAATATAAGGAGAAGGTCTGCTTAGAGTTAGATAAGGTGCTCACAGCAGGCATCATTGAGCCCATAGAAGAATATAATTGGGTGAACCTAATGGTGGTACAGGAAAAGAAGCTGAAGGATGAAATAAGGATATGCATAGATCTCAGGAAGTTGAATGACACTTGCTTGCATGATCTTTTCCTGACTCTGTTCACTGATGAGGTATTGGATAATGTAGGTGGCCAGGAAGTGTACTCCTTCACTGATGGGTTCTCTAGATACCATCAGATCAAAATCATGCCTGAGGATAGAAGTAAGATGACCTTCGTGATCGAATGGGGATGTTTTAAGTACACCATAGTGCCTTTCAGATTAAATAATGTGCCTGTGATGTTTTCACATGTAGTCATTGTTGCATTCAAAGACTTCATTCATAAGTTTTTGGAGGTGTACTTTGATGATTGGACTGTGTTTGGGTTGGTAAAATGCCATGTGGCAAGCTTGCGCTTAATGCTAGATACTTGTCGAAGGTACCAGATTGCGCTCAACGTGAACAAATGTTTATTTTGTGTCCCTTTTGGGACTTTGCTGGGTCATGTGGTATGCAGACAAGGACTGATGGTAGATCACGTGAATATCGTAGTGATAATCAATCTGGAGGTGCCTAGGAGTGTGAAACAGTTGTGCACAACCTTGGGACATACTGGGTACTATAGGAATTTTATCAAGGGATATGCCTAAATCATCGCACCTATGGAAGTTATTGAAAAAGGATGTCACGTTCTGTTGGAATGAAGACTATCAGAAAAACTTTGATGTGTTGAAAGGGAAAATGGTCACCGTGCCGATTTTAGTCTTCCCAAATTGGAAGGAGTTTCATGTACATGTAGATGTGTCATGTATATCACTAGGAGCAGTACTGACACAGACTGACGATAGAGAATTCACCCATCCTATAGCGTTCACAAGCAGGAGGTTATCCAAGGCTGAGAAGAACTATTCCACCACTAAGCACGAAGGAATAGTCATGGTATACGTGCTCCAGAAGTTTAGACACTATTTGCTGGGTGGACATTTTAAGATGTATATAGATCATTCTGTGTTGAAATACGTGGTCAATAAGCCTATGTTGGGGAGGATAATCTATAGGTGGTTTTTATTGCTCTAGGAGTATGATTTTGAAGTTATTGTAAAGCATGGACGACTAAATGCGGGAGTATATCATTTGTCACACATCGAAACAGGAGAAGAGTCCACTAATTTGGAAGAGGGATTACCTGACACACAACTATATGCAGTGTGCATCGCGTATAGTCACTTTGAAGACATCATACACTTTTAAACAATAGGAACTGCCCCAAAAGGCTACACCACCCAACAAAAAAATAAGTTAGTGGTGCACACGATAGAATTTTCTGCCATTGCCAGACATCTATAGAAAATGGGGTTTGGTGAAGTATTGGGACGATATGTACCAGAGTTTGAGAGAATTAGTATCCTCACGGACGCTAATGGAGGTGTTGCGGGAGGCAATTACGCAGGAAGGGTGACCGCGCAGAAGATTCTACACACAGGGTTATGGTGGCCAACCCTCGATTAGGATTCAAAAGATTACTTTAGGGCATGCAACATGTGTCAAAGGACTGGCAAGCCATCGCGAAAATATGAGCTGCCTCTGAACCCACAAATGACATTACAACCTTACAAGAAATGTGAAATAGATTTTGTGGGACCTATTTAATCTCAAGGAAAGAAGATGGGTGTGCAGTACATTATCACCGTGACTGAGTATTTGACTTAATGGGTGGAGGCACAACCTGTGAAGGACTGCACAGGTGTGACCACAGTGAAGTCTCTCTTTGAGTATGTACTAATGTGATTTGGGTGTCCAAATATTTTGATGAGTGATCGTGGTACACACTTTCTGAATGAAATTATTAGTGCGTTGACGAAGGAATTTCAGGTATATCACCAAAAAAGCATGACTTATCACCCACAGGCTAATGGGATGGTGGAAGCATTCAATAAGGTACTAGAGAACATATTGACCAAGGTTTGCAATGCTCAGTGAAATGATTGGGACTTTCACGTACCCATAGTGCTATGGGCCTATCGAACGACATGCAAAAAGTTTACTGGATAGACAGCCTTTAGGCTTGTATATGGTGTTGAAGTTGTGATGCCCATGGAAGACATTGTGCCTAGTATACGCATAGCAACACTCACGGGTATGACATATCACAAAGCCCTAGAAGAGAGGCTCACGCAGCATGTTGAGCTTGAGGAAGAAAGTTTTCTGGCTGGATTTCACCAATATGTCCAAAAGCAGCGTGAAAAATCATGACATGATCGGCACATTAAACTGTGCACCTTTAAGGTAAATGATTTGGTTCTGTTATATGACAACAAGTTTGATCAATTTCCAGGGAAATTCAGGATGCACTGGCTAGGGTCCTATGTCATTAAGGAGATTACCAATGGTGGATTAGTTTAGTTGGTTAAATTGAATGGAGATACTTTCCCAGGAAAGGTGAATGGCAGCCAAATGAAGCCATACACCAGTCATCTGGCTAGGTGACTAAATGAAGGTAGCATATTCTTAGCGCTCTAGGCAGTTGAAAGGAGGCATTGGACTATAAACTACACTACCCAGGGTGGGAAACTGTGCAAATAGGGGATTGCGCAGAACAAGGAGATGTCACATGGTTCACAACAGTGTGGAGAGAGTTGCGCCACCCAGGGAAAAATCACGCAGGTCAGCTGGAAAGTTACCATTAATGTCACTCTTCATGATTTGATGATGAGATCATGGTTAAATGGAGTGGGGGGGGCGACATTTAAGACAATATTTATGGGTAAGATCCTTGAAAATCTGCTGCCAATCTAGAATTAATGAGTAGATTTTGGGGGTAACAGTCAAATTTGAATTCAAAATGGCCTATAAATTACATGTGGCTACCTAACAAAAAACACTTGGCATTTTGAGCATTAAGTTGGTGAGCTCTCAGACGTGCATGAACCATGCACTTTTCCAAGAATTGCTTGACTACCTAGCATTTGATCAATATCCAGAGTTTGACTACAATTTCATTTGTGACATTGTCTCAGGATTAGAAGTTATGGACGTTGAATCAGTGATACCCGAGGGGACTGTGCTGGAAGTTGTTATGGAGGCAGAGGGAGTTGCTCCAGAAGCTGCAGAGGTACTAGCTGAAGTCCCCAAGTCACCACGAACACCTAGATCGAAGCCTAACCTAACCAGGGAGGGTGTGAAGGATAAGAAGGGAAAGTAGGCCGCGACACCCGTCCATGCATCACCTAGAAGAAACCCACAGAAGGACAAGCCTACTGCATAGGAAAAGGTAAAAAATATTATTTTGGAACTGGAGGAGGAAGAGATTGAGGAAATCTTCATGGATGATGAGGATTTGGGAGTGGAATTGGAGGACGTTAAAGTCGAGGATTATGACCCTATTACTAAGTTTCTCGAATACATCCCTCCGGACAAGGGTAAGACCAAGGTGCCAAAGGATATTGATGAAAGAAAGGTTGTCTTACACATATCTCTATTGCTAGATGAGATTGTCTTTGAAGGAACGTGCTTGGGGTGGGTTCCACTATTGAAATTGGAAGGTTTGGACTTAGATGACACTTAGAATTTACCTCACTTGGTGACAGAACAAATAATGCACCTCATTGTTCATACAACCACCAGGATGACTGCATTGGAACCGGGAAAGTGGCTCAGGGGTGTAGACAAGGCAGCTCTGCTCAACCTGCTATGGGTGTCACACTGCAATAGAAAACCCATTATAGTATTGGTAATCAAGTAGCTTCTATACCTGGTGCATGATGGGTGTCTATGGCTAGACGAGCCGATACCCATCACTGATAGGTCGATCCAAAGGATCACACGGCTGCCCTATACAGGGGAAAATTTGGCCATGATGTTTGGTGGAAAAGGTGGTGAGAATGCCCTTGTGGAGGCCATCAAGGAGAAATTCAAGTTCGTGAAAAAACTGTGAGGCTATACCATCTTGAGTATCTGTGATCTTGTGGTCAAGGTGGCCACACAGATTTTGGCAGGGAAAGTTATGCGGAACTGTTGTGGAGATGAAGTGTCGACACCTGTCATCACTCTAGTGGCCCAATGCACAAAAAGAGTTCAATTTAATTGGTCACACTATCTCGACAGTGAGTTCCTTGTGAATTGCCACGAGGAGCTCAACAAGACCTTCCACTATGTGTGGCTCTTCATGTCCATTGTGCTAGTAGCCTAGGAGCTGCTTGAAGAAAGTCAATTCTCTTCAGTCACGCTAGACCTTCCAGAAGCAGTGAAGTACGCTTCATTGTGGGTGACCAAGGATGCTTACTGCATCAAGGAGAGAAATATCTTTTGGATCTTAATGGAAATGAATATACACATGGCTATCAATCACAAGCCGCAATTTTTTCCTACTATGTTTGCCAAATTGCAAGAGTACATGGAGTTTGAGACGGAATTTTAGTGTTATCGATTAGGGCATGGAAGGACCTTGATAAAAAGTGGCATGGCTTGCCTTACCTGGCAACTGACGATGTGCTCAATGCAGTTCTTGAACGCTAGCCAGCAGAGTGGCGCATTGCCACAAACTTGGCAGTGGGATCGAGCAAGTCCACCACGTAGCAAAAAAAGGAGGAGGCCAAGCTCACGATGGTGCAACTGGTTGAGAAGAGGAAGAAGGAGTCTACTGACAAGGTCTAGGAAGAGCATGATGCCACACAGTAGGTGGAAGACCAAACAGGAGGAATAGAGTGTGGCTCTGACAAAGGTGCAAGGTCACCCTTGCCTAAAATAGAGGAAGAAATGGACGAGAAAATAGAGCAACACATAGTGAACCCATAGACAGTGTCGTACCGTATCAAGCATCCTAGACGATAGGAAAAAGTTGGGCCACAGAAGAAATCCAAGGCCAGTAAGATGTCATTGAATCCAATCACCCTAACAGAGGGAGATTTGAACAACATTGGAGATACGGTGTAGGATGTCACCACGGAGGTACTACAGTAGTTTGAGTAGCAGCAACAACAAATATTTGGGGCCATCCATATGGGTCTGTATGAGATATAGGTCCATGCATCACAGGCTGGCATGACGTCCACCAATCTCGCCATCGATACATCAGAAGCCACTGGGACACTGCACATGAATGACTCCCAAGCGATAGTGCTGCCGGAGGGAGCACTAACCACAAAGATTGAAGTTGACAGGTTCATTGTCAACACCCTCAAGGGAGTAGGGCTGAACTTGGAAGCGCTTCCTAGCGAAGCACTCCACCTACTATAGGATGGGGTGCTCACGGAGCTGAGGTCCTACAAACAATGCGCTTTGTAGGTGATCAGTGAGCAACATATCAATAATGTGCAACTAGCCCTACCGTGAGACTCTGCCATCACCACCATGAATGACATAACCGACCAAAACAAGCACATATTTCAGGTCATGGAGGAAGCATGCCGAATGGTCCCTGAATTGGCCATTCCTGAGGATGCAAAGGCAGATGAACAGGAACACAAAATTTCTATAGGGGTGCACAATGCTCAGACAGAGTTGGCTAAGGTTCAGCTAGAGCTAAACCTCCAGATTACAGATTTGTAGTTGAAGGCTCAGCCTTCAACTCTGCCAGAAGTAAAGGAGAAGCGTGCAACCACTATCATAGAGGCAATAGTGATAGTAGACATTGTGGTAGCAGATTTCACAAGGCTATTTGAACAGTCATTCGAGGTCCTGGCTAGTTTGCAAGAAGATCATAATGTACAAAGGTTGGAGACAAAGGCGTGATAACTGCAACAATGCTATGATGAGGTGAAAGGAACAGTGCACACCATTGCCCTCACACAGATACTTCTGAGGCTGCGAGAGGCCAAAACACTAAAGGAATAGGTAGATGTAGCGCAACATAAAGAGGTAGTGTTGAAGGGATGCTTGAAGCCTTGGTTGGAAAAAGCTTATTCGCTCACGGCCTCCATTGAAGACAGGCTTGCTATTCTATAGGCAACTTAGCAGAAGCTTCAAGATGACAGTTCAGGACTAGCGATAGAGAAATTGGTTGAAGAAGTGAAGCAAGTGGTAGCGCAGTGCACCGCCAAGGTGGCAATCATATAGATCGAGCTGGGAGGTCTTCACACTAAGACCTCCGCACCTGCAGAGTGACTCAAGGGCGAGTCACCATGTTTGTGTTGGGGGCTTGTTGGGAACGGGTTGCCCCAAGAGCGTTAACTTGGGCTACAAGCCCATGTTTCGGGACAATTTTGTAATAAAGTTATAAAGTCTCCACATTTTGTGGTTGCAGAGTGTGAAGGTGTCAAGAGTCATAAAGGTTTGTCCGACCTTATTTTGTGAAGTGTCAAGTTGGATATAAAGACCTACCCATGGTCCACGGACCATGGGATTGTATAAAAAGGAGCTAAGAAAGTATGCCCTAGGTAGCTTTGGAAGTACTCGGTAGTGAGTTCTAAGTGTTCTTGGGTCTTAGCGTAGGTAGAGGCTCTATAGTTGAGTGTACAGAGGTCTAGGGTAGAATTCCGCAGTTGAGTGCACGAACCCCTACAACTGTGTGTGTAGGGTGGATAGAGTTTGTATTAAACTAGAAGATATTAATAAAGAGAAGTATTATGCAATTACTGTGTATTTAGTCTCTGTTAATGCATTTGATTATATTGTGATCTGGTTTATTTTACAATGTTTATTTGATGCCCAAATGTATGTGATTATATCTGTTAATTAAACACAAGTAAGAATATCATTTTATGTGACACTAACTATAATTGATTGGTAACATAGGTAAAAAACTTGAGATAGCTTGGGAACCTATACAATACATTGTCATTGTAGCATGAAAGTACCTGAACTGCTCGTTAGGGCTACAGAAGGTCAATCTTACACCTTCGCGGAGGTACCAAAGGGTAGGATAGAGGGTAGATTGATAAAGACCTAAGGCTTAGTGACCTACATGAAGGTAGGAGCAGGGGGTATAAACCAACATCACGACCATGTCAAGGGGAGGAAATTTGGTTCCAGCATCCCACCATACTACTTCAGGTGAGACTTCAGTCCGCGCTCCATGGGTTGATGCCAAAAGGGCCAGTAATGTAGGGATTTATTTGGTTGACTAACGTTGAACCTAGGTCAAGGCCCACAAAGCCAACGGTTTCCACATATATGAATTTTATGTCTACTGGTTCAACCTCTTTTTAGTGTTTTCCTTTTAGAAGTGGTCATATACCTCATTCTAATCCTTCTTTAGGATCTCTTCCTTTTCTGCTCAGGTTCAAAGTTATAATCCTTTTCAAAGGTGAACTATCCCTGCTTTTAGTGGTTTAGGAACTCGAAATAAATTTTCTTTTGGTCAACAAGGGAACATGCCTTTCTCCTTCGTAAGTTCCTTTCAAGATTTGTCTCCCTTCGCTAATGCATGGAACCCTTTCCAAGGGCTCTCCTATCCTTTTAGTACTTTTCTTGTGGGAAATATTCCTGATTATGGTAAAATTTTGGCAGGAGTTGGTCAAACTCCAAATTTATCTACACTGTAAAATTTTCCTTATGGTTTTGTCTCTTCTACGACTAATCCTTGGCAACCAGGTGCCTCTAAAACTCTAGGATATTCTTTTCAGACTCTTGGGAATCCATTTCATAGTGGGTGAAATTCTCAATCTCCTCCATGCTTAGCATTCCTGGAAACCCTAAATTTTCCAGATCTCTCAAAATTAATGAACGATCCCATCCAATATAATCTAGCGTGGCCTCCGGTTCCTACCAAACTTCCATCGGATATTCCAAAATTTGAAGGAAAGTCTGGGGAGGATCTAGCTGACCATATAACAACATTCCATTTATGGTGTTCATCTAGCTCCCTAATTGAAAATTCAATTAGGTTGAGATTATTTCAGTGCACCTTAACTAGAAACGCTGTAAATAGTATATAAAACTCAATGGGGGTACCTTTTCTTCATTTGTTGAATTGGCTACTATGTTTTTGAACTATTTTTAGTTGCTCGTTTGGTATGATACTAGAACTGAGCTATTGGGCAATTTCCAATAAGATATGGCAACTCACATTTCTGACCATATTCAGGAATGGCAAAGAAGGAAGAGGCTCATTAAATCCTATATTCCTAATGAATTCCTTCTCGAATGGTTTTTAAAATCTCTACAACCAAAATTTTCTAAGGATGTATTGCTCTCTGGAGTATTCACTGAAGAACATGCTATATTTAGAGCCCAACACTTAGAACTTATATATTCTTAGTCTGGGATTCCTGAGAATATTTTTCCTAACACTCCTCGATCAAAGATCGATTTAGCTAAACCGAAGCCAAGTTCCCATGTCAATGGTATTATTGGATCAATCAATAATAGCATGACTAACCTGCTAAGTCAATTACAGTAGTTGTCTTTATAAATTGCTTCTTCAATTCAGGAATCACCATCAATGCCTATCCCTTCTCAACCTTCAACTATTAATGTTGTCCAACCTTCTAACCCAAAAGGAAATCAACAATCTGATGGGAAGAAAAATTGACGAGGTAAGAATAAAGATAAGGATGGGAAGGGTTATGTGAACAAACCCATAATAATACTTGGGAGGGTAAAAAGGAGTCTAAAAAGAAAGTTAAGTTTCCTTTCAAATTGTTCAATGGAGACTGTTTAACACATATTTTTCCTAAGATTTAGGATGCTTATTGCTTGTTAGTGCAATAGGGTTCTTCAATATCCCATGTAGTTCTAACTAACTATTTTCCCCAAGGGTAGCAAATGTTTGTTAGCGCGAATGCTAGTACTAGAAACCCCATAGGGGGCAACTAGGAAGGGGAAAATCCTTCAAATGTATATATGATGAGTACTCATGACGATGTTGGTATAATATCACATGATTATGGTGAACCATAATCCTCTAAGGCTAAGGCCGCTCTCGATGTTTCAAAGCCACTCCATATTGACAGGCCCACAATTGAGTCATACCTTGGATGATGAAAGGCTTTGCAAAACATTCGACGATTAATCCTAATGCTATGGCTATGCATAACTACTCCATTGTTGAATATCTAGCCTAAATCCCTTGTCATATGTGTATGTTAGAAGTACTCCAATCATGTCCATCGAAAAGGAGTGTGTTTCTCACTATGATCGGGGCCATAGATCCGAAAAACTCTGTTATTGTTACATTTGGCATCTCAAATATTAAGAATAGACTACCTCATCACATGGATTTCTAAATTAAATCTACATATCGAAAGATCAATATCTTTCGAATTGTAGTTGATGAGGGAGATTCCACATGTGTCATGTCCATTGCATGTTGGAAAGCTATTGAATCTCCTCAAGTTGTTCCTTCACCTACTGTGGGGAAATTTGGATTATAGTATTTTGTTGGTACAAAATTGGATTTATGAAATGGATGACATTGTATCATCATTATTTCACATCCCATGATTTCCCCATGAAGGGAGTATTGTTATTGTTGATCAAATGGAGTATTCTTCGAAAGAATCCAATGCATCCTCTGATTCTTCCATTCCCTTGGTGAATAATCCCAAGAATCCTGTTGAGAATTTAGGAGATGGAATGTATTCCTCATTGATGGGTACTTTTGATCTTCCTTCTCCTACTGCTCGAATAAATTCCATTTCATCATCCAAGACCCCTTCTCAAAGAGAGTTCTTTGAAACTCATTATTTTTCATATATTTGGCCCTTACCCTCTTCTACCACCACATTAGAAGCAGGGAAAGTGGGTGGAATGGCATATCCTATGTCTGTAGCTAAAATTGCTCATCAATTTATTGTTAACACTGTAGATTGTCATCCTACTCCTCTTTCAATGGAGGATTTGGATGTAGATGTGGCTCCAACATGGACTCTTAACTCTACTTCTTCTATGGACTACCTTCATATTGTTTTACCATCTAAGGAAGAAATCCTAGAAGCAATGAGGGGTAGAGATAGACCGTGGGATGATTTACATCATCAGTCATATTATTTCCCAGACTTGTGTGAAGTAGAATCAAGTTTGTCTATTCCTTTGTCAACGGGTGATGTTCACACAGTTTTAAACCCTTTGGCTCTAGCACCGGTTTTTTCCGAAGGCAACATGTCTATTATTTCGGAAACTATTCTGATGAACATATCCAGGAATCCCAATATAATCGAGAATATTTTCATCGAAGCGAAATGATCCCCTGAAGAAATTCAAATCTATACTGGTCTTTTTAAATAATTACTTGATGTGTTTTCTCGGTCTTCTGAGGAAATGCATGGAATTTATTCATCAATAGTTCATCATGAGATCAATACTTACGCGAATTCGAAGCCTATACAGCACAAGCTTCACCCGGTAAACCCTAGGGAAGTAGCATCTATCAAAGCCAAGTTTGAGAAGTTTCTCAAGGCAGGTTTCGTATACCCCATTTCGTTGACTGAGTGGGTCTCAAATCTAGTCCTAGTTGATAAAAAATAAGGAATGATCTGTGTATGCATAGACTTTAGGGATTTAAATAAGACTTATCATAAAGATAATTTCCCCACACCATTTATTGATCATATTATCAGTGAATGTGCGGGAAAGGAGATTTTCTCCTTTGTGGATGGTTTCTCAGGTTATAATCATATTACCATCCATCATGAAGATTAACATAAGACAACATTTATCTACCCCTGGGGTACTTTTGCATACAAAAAGATGCCTTTTGGCCTTAAAAATGTTGAAGCTACTTTTCAGCGAGCCATGTCCTAGACTTTCCATGATATCGAACACATCATCACAGAGTATTTGGATGACCTAGCTTCTCGTTCTCGAAAGAGAATTAACAATCCTCATAATATTCGATTGGTTTGTGAGTGATGTCGTTTTTATAAAATCTGGTTGAATTCAAATAAATACGTTTTCACTATCACATCCAATCAATTATTTGGATTCATCGTATCGACTAAATGGATTCATGTAGATCCTTTCAAGGTTTAGGAAATACTTCGGTTGCCTCCCCCATCTACCATTCGTCAACTTCAAAGTATCCAAGGAAAAGCTAATTTCTTGAGGAGATTTATTGTCAATTACGCTAAGAATACAAAGGGATTTATGCGATTTCTGAAGAAAGGAGTTCCATTTTTATGGGATGATTTTTCTCAACACTAGGTCAATGCTTTGAAAAAATCATTAAACTCTACTCCATTACTGATTCCACCTCATTATAGCAGGGATTTCCTCTCATATCTCACTGCAACATAATCAACCATTGATATGGTTCTGGTTTAGGAAGACGATGCTCTCTATGAGCACATAATTTATTATTTGAGCCGATGCTTGGTAGGTCCTGAACTACGATATTCTCCTATAGATGTATTAGCTTTGGTAGTTTTTCATGCTATCCAGTGACTTAGACACTATATTTTGCTTAGAAAAACTTTTGTCTTGGCAGTTTTCAATCCATTTTAGTTTGTTCTCAATATGCGAGTGATTGGGGAAAATATAACAGATGGAATGTTATATTACAAGAGTTTGATATCGAGTTCTTATCAGCCAAACCTAAGAAATCATTAGTATTTGTGGAATTAATATCAGAGTTTCCTTGTGAAGAGGAAACAGTTTATTATGAATCATTCCTTGATGAGCATATTTTTCTTATTTCTTCATAAGATCCTTGTTATGGAGATATTATAATATATCTTTGGACTTCAAAGCTTTGCCTCTTTTTCAAAGGATGAGCAAAGAAAATTGCGTCACTTAGTGAAACGTTATGTTATTATCGATGACACTTTATATATTCGTAGGGTTGATTCAGTCCTTAGACACTACTTAACCTCAGAAGAAGATGAGTCAGTGTTGAATGATTTCCAAAGTGTAGCTTGTGGTGGCCATCTATCTAGGCTTGCTACAACCCAAAAAATCTTGCATGTACGGTATTTTTGGCCTTCAATTTTCAAAGATTGTTTTGAAGTGATCAAAAAATGCCATCCTTGTCAAGTTTATACTCGGAAAATGTGTGTTCATCCAGCTCCACCCATTCCTGTTATTACTGTCAGATCGTTCACAAAGTGGGGAATTGATTTTACAACTTGTAACTTGCCTTCCGTAAAGGGTCATAATTATATTATTGTAGCAGTGGACTACTTTATTAAGTGGGATGAAGCTATGCCTACTGTTGTAAATGATGGTGAAACAAAAGCCCTATTTCTTTTCAACCAAGTCATTTCTCGTTTCATTATTCGAAAGGAGATTGTCCCTAACCATTGCAATCATTTCTAGATTAAGATGATGATTGAATTGGATCTCAAATTGGCTTTGCAGTAGGAGCATTCGTCTCCTTACTATCCTCAGGCCAATATTCAAGTGGAAGTTTTGAATCAATCCCTGAAAGTTATGCTGCAAAGGACAATTAATAAGGCTCGATCCAATTGGAATATCATGTTATATCCTTCGCTTCGGGCATACCAGATGTCAGTTAAGACTGCTATGGGTTTCACTCCTTTTCAACTAGTTTATGGTTTGGAATCAATCTTCATTGTGGAATTTGAATTTCCTTCTCTTAAATTAGTTGTAGAACTTATTTCAAACACTTCTAGTCTTGAATAATTCCTCGTTCAATTGGAACATCTTGATGAGAAGCATCGAGATGCTGCCACAATTAATGAAGCTCATAAAAAGAGAGTGAAAGTCTAATATGATAAGGTTGTGCATCCTAGCATTTTCTCTGAAGGTGACCTTTTCCTAGTCTATGACCAAGACAAAGACACCTTAGAGGCAAGTAAGTTTAAACCCATGTGGTAAGGTCCTTGTATCATTAAAAAGGTCTTAAAAATGGGAGCTTAAGAATTGGTTGATTTTGAAGGAAACAAATTGTCGGAGCCCAGAAATGGGCTCTATCTTAAAAAGTATTATGCCTAGGTTCCTGCCTAGCATTTTCTTGGTTGCCGATATTGTATATATTTGTGCATATAAGTCTATATGTTTCATAGTGATATCAATATTTTTTATCTACTTTGGTAGGTATTGATGGATGATTTGGTATATCTAGGGTTTGTCGATGGTGCTAGTCGACATACACAAAATTTGGCTTAGGTGATTTACTATCCATCCAACCAGTTGTTAGTTTCAAGAGGCATATATATTGACCCTTGTTCAAATAATGTCTTCGAATATACTGTTGTAGTTAACTTACTATCTGAAGCAATATCTCTTGGTATTTATTTGATAGTAGTATACTTGGATTCACAAGTAGTGGTTTCTCAGTTAAGCAACATCTATCGCATGAGAGATCGTTATTTATATTGTCAATTTTTGAGAGTGCGTTTATTACATATATTAATTACTTTTGTCACATTTATTCATATTCCATGATCAGGAAACTCATTTTCTGATTCCATATCTAATCAAGCATTAGTTGTCATAGTAATCATTCATCACATTAAAAATAAAAAATTATCAAACATCATCTGTATATATGATCATCACATCATGAAATAGTCTATATATAGATAGAAGTTTTATGTTCAAAATGTTATACAAATTTGGGAAAAAATGCCATACAAAATCAGGGCTTAAGCCCAATCATGCCTAACAAAATATGGACATCTCTACTCTATATCTATGGGTATAGCCTCGGATGTGCATCGCAGAAGAAGATGATGGCAGTAGCCACCCATCAGAAGAGTCACATCCAATCTCATGGTACTCCTACCACACGTCTCTACATAGCCTCTGGTAGATCCTCTATCACTACCATAGATACATGGTGATTCAACCTCATCAAGTTCCTTTGTACGATATGAAGGAGTCTCTCGATCTCAGCTACAACACTCTCCACATCTCTTCCATGAAGCCTATGCCTAGGCAGACCCTTAGGTCTTACCGATCCCACACCTATATCATGATCAAACAATTTTGTAAGAATTTTTGTCTCATCAAATGAATTCCAATTCATAATTTTTGAAATCCAAAAAAAATCAAATAACTTTAAAAACTTAAAAATATTTTTACCTATGGCACCCCATGCAGTGTCTGGTGGAAGCACTAGATCTCAATCTGCTCTAAATTCCATACCTATATAGGGGCAGTCCTTAATGGAAATGACTTGTTGTTCCCACCAAAGGAAAAAATCATCATCAAAATTTGTTCTAGGGACCTCTCCACCCCCTACCCTCTTCATAAAATCAACCCATATACCTATACATGGATCCCTCAGGCTGCTGATGGTAGAGACCACTTTGGGTCAAAGCCCTCGTAGATTCACAAAGAAGAAAATGAAAAGGATGGTACCATACCTAAAATGTTTGGTATTAATATTTTTGATAGAAGTGAGTTTATTTTTCAAATTGATTAGGAGGTTTTTACACCAATCAAAGGCTTTGGTGAGAAAGTTAACTTCTAGGCTCATTGGAACACGTGATGCTTGGTGCAATGAAGTTGAACCTGCTACCCTCACAATGGTAAAAGGAGAAATTTGAGGGGAATACTCTCCACGTTATTTATTAGGATCCATGTCCCTACCTTCTCATTATTCCAGGGGAAATATATGAAAATATAATAATCTAAGCTGAGGATTCCTTGGGCCTTCCCTTGCAAGTTAACTGGCTCTCCTCTTCGGGAAAGTCCAGCGATGAAGTAGATATATTCTACTTCAATTCATGAGGGAATTTGATCAATCATAAAATAATCCCCTTCTGGATCCCAGTAATTCATAAGCATCTCTAGCAACCTTTTGTTGGTTTTCATATTAGGCATTTTTAAAAAAATCAATAATCCACACCCTCTCAATGAATCTAGTGACTATACTATGTCTCTTTCTTTAGATGTGATAGTCATCCTGCAATTAAAGCATTTTTATCCTCTAAAATTCATAATTTGAAATTTTTCACTGTGCACACGTGGGTTCAATTCATACACAATCTCGTATAGGGCTTACTCACATGCAAATTTGATATGCCCAACCCACATAGGCATAGAGTAAAAATCTAGAAACAGGATCCCTACAGTAAAATTCTTGAAACAATGCTTGGAATGTACATAAATTCATTGAAATATAAATTTTAAGGAATATCTGGACATTTAGTAATTGTTCGTGCCAAGAAATAGGGTGAATTATGGTTGTAGTTCTTTACTCCATAGCTCCTTTTCTCAGTTGTAAAAAACACAAATGAGTTATGCTGAGCCAAAAGGTCTATTTATAACTTGTAGTTATAAAAAAAAA